>JBBCBC010000010.1:3347742-3506068 GCA_037126765.1 Stenogyne calaminthoides
ATTTACATATGAATAATGCCTATGAAAGGGCAATAATATCGAAATTATTAATTCGGCCGACAGCCGTGAAATCATCCATTCGTTGCGGCGCCAATCGTGGGTTTATGTGGAGGGCGATTAGTGTGATGCTTCCGGGTCACATAACTACGGAATCAGAGAAGGCGGTTGTGCAAAGTCGCTTCACTTGAGGATATAAAGCGGAAATGATCGCGATTTCCTAACCGCCGACTACCCGAAAGGTTACCTTTATGCATTTGAAGGTTCGTCTCGCGGGAATTACGCACGATCTTTATTCTCTTAACAATGGTGTCGCCTACCAGTGTTTGTCATTGTTTGCGATCCTTTTCGCTCAAAGGAGGCTCTGCTTATCCATGCTACAACACTCCGGCCGAGGCCCACTATTTCACTCAACTACTCAAAGCGCGACGAAGGCTATTTATAAGGTTCTGCCTGCACGGTTGAAATATCGGATGAAGTTCCTAATACACAAGGCTAAGATTCATTTTAGTTTAGTTTGTCAAGGGATTGGAGAAGTCCGTATCATTGAATTTGGGAGCTATGCCTGTCTCGATGTCCTTGTGATTATGGAATTAAAAAGCTAGTGAGTCCTTTATTTTAAATTGAACCCGATCTCCGGTGACCTAACTTCCTTTCATTTCTTTCGGATCATAGCGCTCGAGGACAAGCAACCGAGACGGGACTTTGTCGCCACCTATTTCAAATAAGTTGTGTCGACCTTGCTAATCGAGGAAGATCTCGTCGACCCACGCATTCTTTTTTCAAAAGGAGATTGAATCGCTTCCTCCGAATCAAGTTAGAGATTGGATTGTACTTGGTACTTAATCGTTTTCCTTTGCTTTCTTCCATTTTTATGTTGTTCTTTGTTACATGACTTGCTTTCTTGATCCCTTGGCTTTTTATTTCAGCTTCTTCGTTGCTATATCTCATATCATTTCACCGTTTCGCTAAACAATGGTTCGAACGCTCCTTTTCTACTTGCCAAGAACAACAAGAGGGCTATCACCAAAAACGAAAAAGAAAAAGCCACCTTCCGAATAATGTCGGGACGCTACTTTGGCTTCCCGCTCCTTCTATTGCTCGCCAAGGTCTGAACGCGCCCGCCATCTCATGAGCCATGGCCAATGGACTAGGACCCAATCCGAAGTCAAAGAGGTTGTTCCGATGGCTCCTCAGCCCGGGGAAGATCAGAGCACCCATCAGACGTTCACCAATCCGGTTTAATGGGAGACCACTCATGAAGGGGTCCAAGCCACATCCACTTTCGCCACTCGGATGGGCGGGGGTCACCGGTTACATTGACCCCTCCCGTTATTTATACCGTGGTTTTGCCTCCTCGCCCCGAGCAGAAGGAGCGACTCATATTTGGGTTGAGCGATGCGACCCACCACAGTAAACTTTCCTTCTGTTGGAATTAATTGCAGGATCTATCGGGTTGAATATTTAAATACAAATTTAATTCTATGATTATTACTAGCATGAATTAATCATATATTAATTCAAATAATATTCAACAACCAATCATGCATACAATTAGTTCACGTAAATCCTAATGATGCGGAATTACTACGAGTTTATGTAAACTAACCTCTCGGGAGTGACAACCGTTGAGAAGATAGATCCCATTCACACGAACACACCAAAAGGTCTTCTCAAAGTATTCCTCGCCCCTTGTTCAACAATCCGGTGGAAGGAACTTCATGAACAATTTAGCAAAAAGAAAAATAAAATTATGTTGCACCACCTTTGTGGATTTCTAATTTTCCAACACATGGAATTGCACTTGAGGATGAAATAATCATTCCTATTTATAGGGAAGGGTGGTCGAAATTTTGGATGGAAAAAATAAGATGGAAAAATCTTTTCTTGATCTTCAAGAAATCTTGAATATATCAATATATTCTTTTCTCCATAATTAAATATTTCCACAAAAATCCCACCTCCTAATATTATGGAATTTTGAAATTAATAAGGTTGGAATCCAAGATTTAGATTTTCTTGAATTTATGAGATATTTTTTGTATTCAAGAATACATATCTTCTATAACATCTTTTCAAGAAAAAATCTTTTCCTTATTTTCTTCTTGATTTTTAGAAAAACCGCTTAATAAATAACCAAGTGGGAGATTTATTGAATTAATGAGATAATCTTGTATTCAAGAATACTTATCTACATTCCATAACAAAATTCAAAAGAAAATCTTTCTCCCTCTTTTATTTATTGTTTTAAAATTTAGGAAAAATTAGTAATAATATTTTATTTAATTTTAAACACTTTTTCCGGTTAATGGACATTATGTTTGGGCTACTTGAGGACCTTTAGGAGAATTAAGATTGAACCTTCTAATGGACTTTGAATTTTCAATATTGAGCCACAACATTATTCAAGCCCATAAATATTAATTAATCACTTACATAATTAATATCGCAGACTATCCATCTTAACCCATATTATTGTTAATATGGCTCCGATTATTATTTTCCGTGTTTAAGATTATCCAGCCCATTAATTAATTCAAAAGCCTTTGAAATAGCTTTCCATTAATTAACATCTTTTGTCCTTGGTCAAGGAGCAGTTCAACATTATTATCCATGGGAAACAAATTCCACTTGCAAGATTTGGTATGATAAATCTTATGAACCTCCCAAGGGAAAAATCAAAAGCAGCGTGCATTACCCGATTCTTCGTATTAAATCTTAGCAATCGCATGTGACCAGTAATATTGTCCATGATATAAAGTATTAAATCTCATTGATTCTCTACCCGTCATAAGTCAAAGCAATAATTACTAACCACACACGATCCTATTTAAGGGGCGAAGATTAAGAAATAACGAACCGAGGTCTAATTCTTTACCTTCAAATCTTTGAAGAATTTATCCTCCTATAGGTCCTTATTCGATTACATCGATCATGTACTAGTGTAATCTTTTTGGTCAAGACAAGCGATCCCCGGCCTTACACTTCAACCTTTCACGATGGATTGCTCGTTTCCATCTAGGTGATGGAAGTATACTTTTAGTTACAAGGGATTGTTAATTTAATCTTCTGTGATCTGGTATCACTAAATTAACTACAATGTAACACGTACTGTTTATTGAACAATTATGCGATAAATATATGTAACATTCAATGATATTTAAAGCATTAGTGATAAATAATTTATTTCATAAATAAATAAGGCGTAAAATTCGGTTTGGTTATACAAAGTAAAAAGCATACTTTCAAATATAATCCCAACACTTTCCATCTTTATCTCATTGCTTATAATGGATCGGGTATACTTTGATGATTGTGTTTCTCTTAATGTCTTGAGTATGATAGTGATTCTACATATCGCTTCGAGCCATATCTTAGCTATCTTCGATCGAGAAAGCCAAAACGGCGACGTTCGTTCGCCTTCGGGTTAAGAAAATTGGGATATGATTTCCGATCTTTGGACTCGCACACCTGCGGCGGGATGTTCGGGAGCAAGACATCGAGGCGAATCTGCTACGACTGCGTTGTTCTTATGGCACATGCTCGTTTTTTTTCCAAGAATGGGGCTAGGGAACAAGCATCCAAGATAGAACATGACCTCGCACAATCCTTATTCGTCCCATGACAAATGTAGAAGAAGATTGAAGCCTTGGAGAGAGCGCAGAGTCGGTGGACAAAGGAAAAGGGAAAGATGTCTTCTCAAATTGAGTCGATTCAAACTAATCTTGCCCAAGCTCAAAGTGCCCTTGTCCAAAGGGAAAGGGAACTTGACGAGAAAACGTCGATATCAGATATGGTTCGAAGTACAAAAGCAGGCGGAGTGGTTTGGAGAAGATGGGGCCGATCTCAGGCTTCTTTGGCTGTAAGTGTCGAAGTTGAAGGGGGAAAACAAAAGAAATTGGCTGGGGAAGACCATGAGCTTGGAGACCGGATGGGTGACTTATATGAGGATGAAGGGCCCGACAAGTTGGCCAATTTCCTTATGTCTTAGCCTTTGCCGATTCCTATCCGACTGCCCATGCTTTGATTGCGATCTTAGGGCATTCAGCGGCCCTCCGCCGTCGGCTCATGGACTTTCGAGGTTGAATCCTCTTGGCGGATTATGCTTTGCCCATTCACGGACCTCGTCCGTGATTTTTAGTTATGATTTCTCCTCGCTGGCGATGGGATTGAAGTTGTGTGCGGCGGATTGCCATTTGATCTGTCTCGTAGGGCCGAGAGGGCACCCCCCGTATTGATGAGCTTGATACTTCGGTGGGAGAGAGAGACATGGGTGAGCCCTCTGCCCCGTTTGGTCGAGTCGTAGTGGCGGGCGAGAAGGACGTTGGGGGAGGTACCCAAGGTGGAAGCAGTGTTAACCGCAGTGTCGAGGACGTCGGTGGAGGAGAAATTGAAAGTTGGAGATGTCCTTGGTGGATCGGTTAGCGAGAAGGTTGGCGAGATGGTTCGAGATAGAGGCGAGGCGATACCCCCAAATTGATGTTAGGCGAGATGATCCGATTGTTGAGGATCTCGGCCCTAATGGGGAAAGTGTTGCACCTCCTTCCTGAGATTTATGTTATTTATGCTTCCTTGTATTTCCATTATTTAGTATTCTATTTGGCTATAGGCCTCTGATTGCTATTTGGCCCTTGGTGGCGCTTCACATTTCTGCTTGTATTTTGCCTGCTTCGGATTGAAAAAGCTTTGTGCTCGACCTTTATTTACATATCTATGTATTTGTCGTTTATTTGATTGACATTACTTGGCGATTTATGTTGTCTTATTGCTATGCAACTTCAATGCTTTATCGCTTTGCCATTAGATAGTCGTCTTAATTATACGCGACCTTGCTGCCTTATAATTTTTTCCGCATCTTTCATTTGTTAGTCGTCTTACTTATGTGCGACATTGTTGTCTTATTGTCATGCAACTTAACTCTATCATTTTGCTCTGCTAGTCGTCTTAATTATCGTGACTTTGTTGTCTTACATTTTTTTTTAACTTTTATGCCTTTTAATGCCCTCGAATAGAGTGTTATGAACATTCTATGCTTATGAACTATCTTTTTAGGTACTTTAGCCTATCGACCTCCTTGGGAGGTCGACCCTGCCCCTTAGTTTGTGACACAAAATGTTTTAATCATCTTATTTTTATGCGATTTTTGGGTCGTCTTATTTTAGCGCGACCTGATGCCTTAGCTTTTTGCGTTTAGAAAACATAAAAACTGATCTCGTTAGAGGTCAGATGACCTGCCCCTAATTTCTGACCGCTAAAACTTATGTGCATCTTCTAAAACAGCTTAAACTTTTGGTAACTTGTAATGAGATGAAAATGACAACTTATATTATATAAGGCAATGTAGTTCGATTACAGGGAAAGCTCGACTACATATTTGAAATATAAAACTTCTCTTACTGATAGAATTTCTTGAGATAGGTGGCATTCCAAGGGTACTGTGCTTGAGTTCCATCAATGTCCTCGAGCTCGTAAGCTCCATTTGGTAAGACTTTGGCGATCTTGAATGGTCCTTCCCAAGTCGGCCCAAAAGGGCCTTTGTGAACTCCCAAAACTTTCTTCAGGACGAGGTCGCCTTTTTTGAACTGGCGAGCCCGTACCTTTGAATTGTATTACTTTTCAGACCTTTGCTTGTAGGTGGCGTTTCGGATGTTGGAGTCGATTCTTTTTTCTTCAAGTAAATCGAGCTCAACTGCCTGGGCTCGATCATTTTCCTCATTGATGACCTGTGACGTTCAATAGGTGGAGAAGTTTACTTCTGCTGGAATCACTGCTTCTGATCCAAACGAGAGCGTGAATGGAGTTTCGCCAGTTGAATTTCTGCATGTGGTCCTGTATGACCAAAGTATTTCCGGCAACTTGCTAGCCCAAGTTCCTTTGGACCCCTCAATCCTCATCTTTAGAGTGTGTTTGATGATTTTGTTGACGACCTCAACTTGGCCGTTGGATTGAGGATGGTAGGGAGTGGAGA
The DNA here is from genome assembly GCA_037126765.1 of Stenogyne calaminthoides. NCBI lineage: Eukaryota > Viridiplantae > Streptophyta > Magnoliopsida > Lamiales > Lamiaceae > Stenogyne > Stenogyne calaminthoides. The sequence continues at coordinate 3,353,708 of JBBCBC010000010.1, forward strand.
ACAATTTGGTGATCCCCCACTTATTGAAAAAAACATCTATTTCCAATCCGTCGAATTGCTTCCCATTGTCGGATACAATTGCCTGAGGGAGGCCGAATCTGCATATGATATCTTTCCAAATAAACCAAATGATGGCCGTCTGATCCATGCTTCCTAGTGCTTCCGCTTCGGCCCACTCTGTGAAATAGTCCACCGCCACTACATCGAATCTTACGGTGCCCGGGGCAGTGGGCAAAGGTCCAATTAAGTCAATCCCCCATTTGGCAAAGGGCCATGGGCTGTAAATCGTCGGGTAGTTCTTCCGAGCTAGTTTGATTGTTGGGGCGAGACTTGGCATCTCATTCATGCCTTTTGCATATTCTAGTGCATCCTTCTTGAGAGTAAACCCGAAAAATAGCCTTGACGAATGATCTTATAAGCGGTAGAGCGCCCTCTGTATGATTTCCACAAATTCCTTTGTGGATGTCCTTCATGATCTCCTTGCCCATCTCCGCACACACTTCAGCAATGGTAGTGCGAAGCCTCGCTTATACAATTGCTCGTTGATGATCACGTACCTAGCGACTCGCGGCGAGTCTCTGAGCTTCCACTCGTGTCGTACGGCAACTCCGGTCTTGATGTATTTAACTATTGGAGTCATCCAATCTTCGGATTGAGGTTTTGCGATTGGCTCCCCAAATGGGCCGAGTACTTTGATGATGGTGATGTCGGACATGTCGGCTGCACCCTCGGAAGTCGCTAGCCGAGCCAGTGCATCAGCTTGGGTGTTTTCTTTTCTCGGGATCTGACTAACAAAAAATTGCTCGAACTTCTCCATTAGACTTGTTGCAATTTTGTGATGAGCGATCATTTGCTCACTCTGGGCCGTATGCTTGGACACTTGAAAGGCGTTTGGGAATCACAAAAAATCTCTAGCCTCTGAACGCCTATGGCCATAGCCATCTCCAAGCCATTAATCAATGCCTCATATTCTGCTTCGTTGTTGGTAGCCTGGAAGTCGAAACGTATCGCCGTTGTGAAGGACTTGCCTTCTGGGCTAATTAACACCACTCCGACTTCGCCGCTCATTGGTCAATGAAGTTTACATAGTTCCTGGCGAACCCGCCTGCTTTTCATTTGATCCCGGAAAGTTAGCTCCACTATGAAACCCGCGCTTTAATCGTCCGTCCGTGGAGCATAGGTCACCCTGACCCAATCTCAATTGACCACTTCAGTATCATCGTCGATGTAAAAATACGGCGAAGGGCGATGAGGTTAGGACTTCTACGTGGTGATCAAAGAAATAGGGACGAAGTTTCCTAACACTCATTACCAAAGCGTACGCGAGCTTTTCCAGAGGAGGATACCACAACTCGGCATCGTTCAAAGTCTGACTCACAAAGTATATCGGCAAGTGTGATTGCCCTTCCGCCCTAACCAATACTGCGCTCAGAGATGATTCTGAAGCGGCCAAGTATAAATAGAGCTTCGCCCGGGACGGGTTTTGCCAGGATCTGAGTGTTGGATAAATACTCCTTGATGCCTTCAAAGGCGAGTTGGCTTTGGGTCGTCCATTTGAATTTTCCTCTCTTGATTGCCTCAAAAAAGGGCTTGCACTTATCCCACATCTGTGAGATAAATCTGTTAAGTCACGCTATCGCCCGTCAACCAATTTGAACTTCTTTGATATTTCGAGGAGCGCTCATATCTAAAATGACTTTAATCTTTGTCGGGTTAGCCTCGATCCCGCGCTGACTCATCATGTGCCCCAAGAATTTCCCAGACTCAACTCCAAAATTGCATTTTTTCGGATTGAGCCTCATGTTGTACTTTCACAGTATGTCGAAAGTCTGTGCGAGATGCATCAGATGGTCCTCTTTCTTCTCGCTCTTGACCACCAAGTCGTCTATATAGAACTCCATGGTCTTCCCAATCTGATCCTCAAACATGTGATTTACGAGCCTTTGGTAAGTCGCCCCGGCGTTCTTAAGACCAAAAGGCATTCGCTTCCAGCAATATACATTCTTTTCCGTGAGAAAAGAAGTTCGCTTTTGATCATCTTCATGCATAGCGATCTGATGATATCCCGCAAAAGCATCCATAAAGGACATCATCTCGTGTCCTGCTGTACTATCAATCAAATGGTCAATGTGGGGCATGGGAAAGTAGTCTTTCGGGCAAGCTTCATTCAAGTTCGTAAAGTCGATGCAAAGTCTCCACGAGTTGTTAGACCTTTTGACCAAAATAGCATTCGCCACCCACTGTGGCTTATCGGCTTGTTGAATGAGCTTATTATCGAGCAGCTTCTTCACTTTCTCTGCCAAAGCGACGTACTTCTCTGGTCCGAACTTTCTTCTCTTCTGTGAGACCGACTTTCGGGTGGGATCAATGTTGAGGCGGTGGCAAGCGACTTTGGGGTCGATCCCAACCATATCCTCGTGCGACCATGCAAAAACATCCAAGTTAGCTTTTAGAAATTAGATTATCTGCTCTCGCATGCCGACCGCCATCTTCGTACCGATAATTACTTCCATCTCGGGTTGCGCTACATTAACTGGAATTTTTTCAAGTTCCTCCACTGGTGTAGCTCGCTGCCCCCAAGTCCATCTCGGATCATCTATTGGCTCATACCCCAACCTTGGTTCCAAATCCGGTAGCTTGGCGGGGACCATAACTTGATCCATTCCTTGCTCGGGTTGAGCTTCCTTTTTGGAGGACTTGGTGGGATTCGCATTTTCTTATTGGGTTCGTTATCTTGTAGTAAAAGTCCGATCGTTCAAATGATCTTGCGATACTACAAAAAATGCTGCCATTTTACAAGAAAGGACTAGTCGAATTCGGATCGACTTTTTATTACAGAGCATCCATCCCCCGACATGGCTTGATTTCCCTTCACGGTTCCCACGGCTCCTTCTTGGTGGGAAACTTGATGATAATAATAATGTGCCCGATGTCGCCGCTACCAAACTCATGCTCGAAGGGTCTCCCCAAGAAACCATTGTAGGTGGAGGGGAGGGCAATTACAACAAAATCGAGTTGCCTCATTGACTTGACCTCTAGATCTATGTCCGAAACTAGCTCCACCGCCAGCCGGATAATACCATAGGGCTTTACCAAGGAATCGCCGAATCCTTTAATGACGATATCAAATGGCTCATTGTAATCCTTGTAGTCTCCAATTTGGTCAAGCGTCTTTTTGAACAATATGTTGCAAAAGGATCCGTTATCTACCAACAGGCGATGGACTAGGACACCCATGATCTTTGTCGAGATCACGATTGGATCATTGTTGGGGTATTGGACCCCGTGCTTGTCCTCGTCCGAGAAGGCGAGTGAATAGGTCTTCTCGGCCATGTGGCTAACTGGTAGACATATTTGATGAACATTGTTCATTGCCCGGAGCTCAGCTTTCTGTCTTCGACGTGATAAACCGAAAGAGGGGAGTAACCCTCCCACAGTGCTCTCCATTGGCGAGATCATTTGAACTGCCCGTCCTGCGGCATTGTTTGGGATAGGAGGCACTTGTCACTGGCCGGCCACCGTGGGATTCGCCTGCGGCGGGGCTTGTGGCTACGGTTGGGCGTTCCCTTGCTTCTTTGGTTTGATAAACTCATTCAACTTTCCATCCTTGTATAACTTCCATAGTTTCTTTAGAAGATCCCGAAAATCACTAGTATTGTGACCAATACTTTCGTGGTAATGACAATACTTGTTTGGATTCATTTTGTCGTTTTCCTTGACAATCTTTCTCGGCTGGTTGAGGAGGTTTTTTGTCCTTGATTCGGTTGAACACCTCATTCGGAGTGGTACTCAAGACCTCTAACAGCTTGACCTCGATCTCGCTGTTGAATGGTTTGAAGTTATTTGCGGGGTTGTGTTGGCCCCCTCCTCTTCTGTGCGTGCTTTGGGGCTTCTGCTCTGGCTTTTTCGCCACTTCATTGTTGTTTGTAACTTGCCCGCCCAGACACAGGGCCATCATCTCAGCTTTGCTAATGTGGTTGCCCGCCTTCCATCGGAAGTCCGCGTATGAGCTCAGATACTCTTTATACATCAACTTCCATAACTTAGTATTCAATCGCAAGCCTCTAACCGCTCCCATTACTTTGGCTTCATATCCCATGGGCACGCCCTCCATAATGAGTTTATCGACCCGCTCAATATAGTCTGATCGACTCGGTATTTGGGCCTGCTCAATATTTGCAAAAAAAAATTGTTTGTTGGTCGGCCTTGGTGCCATCGTGCCGAAGTGATTGAGGAATTGATTGGCCAATTGATGAAAGATTCGATTGAGCCCGGGGTGAGCGAATTGAACCATCTATATGCCTGATCCCCAAGTGTGAGTGGGAACAAGCGACATTGGGTTGCATCAGTCGCTCCCATCGAAGTCATGTGGGATGAGAACTTCCCAATGTGAGTGTTGGGGTCGGAGTCGCCATTATACTGGTTTATCGAAGTCGTATTGATCTTGATCTGAACAGGAGCGTGGACGATTGAAGGATTTAGTGGTGAGATCGGCAGTACGGTTGGAGCGGCCTGCCCTCCCTGCCGATTCATTTGATCTTTCAAACTCTTAAGGGTTTGTTTGATGGCCTCGAGTTGTTCATTTTCCGGATTCTGAGGCCAGAGAGGGGCTGGCGCGCCTAAACGTCTGTGCACAGACACTCTCGGTCCCTCTTCAGCCTTAGCTCGAGCACCATTTTCCGCCTCAAAAGATGCCTCCAAGTTTCGCCTGGTGGGAATGAGCTTGCATTTGACTCAGCTGGCGACCACACGCCTCCGCAGACATTATTTCCCAATCATCAAATCTACAGACTCGGGTTGGCGAGATTGGTGAAAACTCCCACGTCTGGGGGATGGAGTTTCTTCCCGCCAATTTTGGTTTTGATGGGGTCTGCCAGATTCGCGGGCGGTGTTGCATATCTTAGCAGGTCGGTGGTTTCCAGACCTTGCGCCCTCCCCCATCTTTCTTTTTCCTCGGGGCCTTTGAAGCTTCGTTGAGATTGACCTTGCCGTGGCCCGCTTCATTCTCCGTGAGGTTCTTGTTGTGGCGTTTGAGTATTTTCATTGCCTCTCGGAGATCCTCCGGAGTTTTGATGTCTTTTAGTTTTTTGAGTGGACCTTCATTTGGATGAAGTGGTCTCTCTCGTTGGCCGGACGTTTGCATTCGGGCGGAAACCATGTTGAAACCGGGTTTTGATAAGAACTCTTGAAGATTTGAAGATTCGAAAGGATAAATCAAAAGGAAACCTGGGAACTTCCTAGTGAAATATCCTCCTTCTAGAGCCAATTGTTGTATACCAAAAATTTACGGAACGAGATTTATGATGTGGCTATGTGATTTGGTACTACAAACAAGTATTTATGATAGTGAGGTGCAATCAATGAAGAACAAAGTGAATGTTCCTCATTGAATGTTAATGATAGGAGTTCAAAGCTGGAAAAAAAATGCGAGAAAGTAAATGCGTGAGGGTTTGGGCCGAAGGCCTCTTTTGTTGGCTGATAAAGCCGTTGTATTGAATGTAAAATTTGGCGACCCCTTTATGAGTCTTAATTTCGGGTATTTATACTACAAATTTCCTGGCTGGTCTTTCTCACGCCTCAAGGGGAGTTTGACCAGCATTAAATGTTTCTCGGCTAAGTTGGACTCTAAAAACCTATTATACCAAGCTAAACACGTCTTCCAGTTCTGAAACACGGCGGGCTGCAGGTGGTTCATGGAGATTTGTGCCTATGTTTTCCTCTTTGAGTCCGCAGCCATAGGACCAGCATTATCTTCAGAAACTTCTCGGCCATTTGGGAGAGATTCTCTGGCATTAGCTGAGATCGCGATTTACGTGTTTGTTTAACCAAAATCAAGCCTTGGTAAGTGGAAAATCTTGTCTTAAGTCTCTCTATCCCATTTACCTTGACATCGAAACCCACAAAATTGGTTAAGTATAGACGATCCGCGGGCGACCATGGGCGAGCATGGCAATCCCTGGGCGGGCATGGCGACTCCCAGGCGAGCATGGGTGGACATGGGTGACCACCGGACGAGCATGGGCGAGCATGGCGACCACCGGGTGAGCATGGGCGAGCATGGCGACTCCCGGGTGAGCATGGGCGGGCATGGGCGACCATGGCGACTCTCGGGCGAGCATGGGCGGGCATGGGCGACCACCGGGCGAGCATGGCGACCACCAGGAGACCCCCGGGCGAGCATGGCGACCACCAGGCGACCCCCGGGCGAGCATGAGCGATCATGGCGACTCCCGGGCGAGCATGGGCAGGCATGGGTGACCACCGGGCGAGCATGGCGATCATGGCGACTCCCGGGCGAGCATGGGCGGGCATGGGCGACCATGGTGACTCCCGGGCGAGCATGGGCTGGCATGGCGACCACCGGGTGACCCAGGGCGAGCATGGGCGGGCATGGGCGACCCTCGGCGAGCAGTGGCGACCAACGGGTGCCCGTGCGGGTTTCGGGCGAGTAGCCTGGAGTGGGTCGCCCGGGCGAGTAGGGGCTAGTGAGCAACTCGCGGGCATGGATGACAATTCGCCCCCTATCTTATTTTTGATAGAGGTTAGTGAGCCCTCCATTTGTGACTTATTGACATAAGAAGGCCAAATAATTATCTCAAATCATTTGGCACACAACACGGACCAACTCAATTCGATGAAAAGAAACGAGATGTCATAACTAGGAGTGGGCGGTACGGCATACCGAAAATTTTCTCACCATACTGTTACCGTACCGAAATTTTCGTTACCAAAAAATGTCATACCGTTGTTGTACCAAAAATTCGATATACCGAAATTTCGACATACCGAAATTTTCGACATGTCAATATTTTATACCGATATCGTACCGAAATTTCAGTATATACCGGTATACCGAAATATTTTCGGTATACCGGAACATGAGAAATCAAAGTCATTGACTCATTTTTTTCTTTACACCAATTAAACATCTATCATTTATTAATCTCTCCAAATATTATATCCAACCATTTCTCGTTCATTCTAGTGAAAACCTCCCAACCAAGTACATCTTCTTCAATATCTCCACTACAAGAATTGTCGATTTTACGAATTTGAGTATGAAATGCACTGAAATATATATAGATCTCACCAATTACGACGTTTTCGATTTTGACCGGTGGTGATGTTTCGATGAACAAATCGGTTGAGGGGGTGGGTAGGGAGCCCACATTATTTGTGTGATTTTATTTAGAAAAGAGTGTTTAAAATTAAAGTAGCGGATATAAAAAAAATGTGCGTTATCCAAATTGTAGAAATTGGAGGCAGCCGGTGCGGTCCCACATGGTTGAAGTAGTGCAGGGATTAGTCCCGCTTCTAGTGAGTTTTCATCATAAAATTAAGGATTTGGATCCTGTACGTATATCACCGTGTTGTGCAGTAAATTTGTATGAGGTTATAGTGTATTTAGATATAGTATAACACTAATTTCAATTATTTTTGGAAAGATATCAATTGATAGACCATTGATAAAGAAAAGAGATGATATATATGAACCGCGGGATTTATTTGGAAAACCTGTAACATATGCAAGAATAAACTATTTTGGTTGGAAACATTCCTCTAGTGATTTCCCTAGGAACTTTTATAGTAAATGGAATATATAGAATTGTGATCAATTAAATATTGCAAAGTCTCGGTATTTTACTGGTCGGAGTTGGACCATAAAGAAATTTTGGTCTAAACCGGCACCGTAGTATCAGACTGGGGAGGATTATTAGAATTAGAGATCGATAGAAAAGCATGGATATGGGCTTACGTAAGTAGGAAACAAAAAATATATTTTTTCTAGTTCTATAATCAGCTATGAGTTCAAATCTAAGAGAAATTCTAGACTATGTTTATTATCTTGAGATTTTTTTATCTATTCTGAATGATAAGGAGAGACCGTGTTATACTAGATCTAAATACGCTATATATAGACCTTCATAGATTTATTGTACGACACAGTTACACAGTGTTATACATCTCATGACCCAAATTCATAAAATTAATTGGTGATAGGAGTAACCACTGAATTTATGAACTAGTCTCGCTTCTTTAAATATTTCAACGTGCGAAAACTCACAAATCGAGGTCTTTGAGATTAGAGGAGATCAATTCCACCTTGCAATACAAATTTAGAACTCTTGCCGAGAAGAAGCAATACGAGGACCAAATTAACAGATATTGTATAGAATAATTTTATCAAAATTACTAAATGCGACAACTTAAAGACTTATTAAAACTTAAAAATATCCTTACAATAATTTTATACACACAAAAAATTCCCTTACGATTTTCTAGGCTTATATCCTTAACCCTTACAATCAGTTCGTTCCATGAATGTGTGGACGAATAAGTTGTTCATCAAAAGAGAATTGGGATCACAAGCAGGCAAAGTATTATGCATATGCACCATGTTCATAGTATTATGCATATGTATATGCATCATGTTCACCGTACATTATTATTATTATTTTTTTATAAAGATCAACACTTATATAAACAATAGTAATAATCATGTAAGATGAACCTAATGCACATAACTGAAGGGTAATTTGCAAGCGCGGTGGGACCGAGGATCAAATGTGTGGGGCCCATCATTGATGACATAATTGTAATCCCTCTATATACTAATAGAGAATTTTTTTTCATGATGTGTCAACTTCATGTTAATTTAACCTGTGTGTCATTCAATGAAAAATTTGAGTGCACATATCATTTTTCTATTTGGTTCTTTTTATAAAAGAATCCTATGTGTCATGAAATTAAAGTTTTTGTGTATAATTAATTTCTAATTATATAGGTATTTAAAATCCCTCCATCCCTTATATTACTAATAGAGAGTTCATTTTGATATGTGTCTTCTTATGGTTAATTTGAATGATGTGTCATCTTGAGGTTAATTTGGATGATGTGTCATCTTGAGGTTAATTTGGATGAGTTATCACATTTTATTGAATTGATGTGTCATTTTTCAATTGGTTAGTAGTTAATATGTGACATTTTAATGTGTAGTTTAATTAAAAAAAATTGCAATATCAAAGATTTGAACCTTGCACCTCTTACATCATATTTATTTTTAATTGAACTAAACCCACTAAACTATCAATGAAATTGTACCTAAATCACTTAACTATTTTTTGTTGCACTAAACTATATAAACTATTATTTTATTACACTTAAACCACCGAATTAATTTTTCAAGAAAATTTTTCTCTCAAATTTAAATTGGGGATTCGTAAATCAATTGCAGAATATATAGAATTTGATACAATAATTTTATTCAAATAACTGTTTAAGCAAGTATATACTAATATGCACCCTAAACAATTATTAATTCATATTTAGTGCATTTATGCACATACTTATATTTTTTATTATTAAATATATTATATTTTATGAATATTATATTTTTTAATTAAAGAACCTCGTAATACGCGGGCACTAAACTAATGTACGAAAAACAAGAGTTGGAACAAGTTAATTATTTTTGGTATTTTGGGACTCAGTGGTCTAAACATTTATCAAAATGTAACATTTGGACGCCCTAAGAGCCAATCAGGATCTCGTGTTACACAATGGTGTTACATATCCTGTTACATCCTTTAGATTTACGCCATGTGCTGATTTTAAAATATTTACAAATATAAGAATAACATCATAACATAATCCTTTTTTCTATTTAAGAAATTATATATACTTTTAGCAAAAGAGTTGGTATGCTGTGAAACTTGTTTACCGTGAAACTGATTTTTTTTTTTACAGGTATACTCTTTAGTAATATAAGTCACACTCTTTAATAATATAAATCACACCCTTCAGTTATCACTATTATACTCTCTGCTATAATATAATTCACACCCTTTACTTTTATGAATAATACTCTTCATAGTAAATAATCACACCCTTTATAATAAAAAATCACACTCTTTAATAATATAAGTCACATTCTTAACTTGGTTTAAATCGTGAAACTTGTTCATCCTATACTTTGTCCTAGCAAAAAATTAATTCCTTCCAAATCTCATTTCAAAATATCTTATGAACATATTTATAATTAATTTTGTGATGATATTTTACAAGGAATTATTTGATTAAAAAACTGACGTTTGGAAAAAAAATTGATTAAAAAAGAATGGGAATAATCATTAATCTATTTGAATGTTGTTTAATATATTTTTACTAGTTTAGTGTCCGCGTGTCTCGCTGTTTTTAATTAAAAATTGCAATATTTTCAATAAATATTATATTTAATAATTAAAAAATAAATATGAGCATAAGTACACTAAATATGAATTAATAATTGTTTAAGGTGTATATTAATAAATTTTCTTAAACCTTGGAATAAGATTATTGTGTCAAATATTATTTATCCATTTTAATATGAAATTGAAACCTCTGAGATCAAAACAAAATAAATCGACTAAGAAAAGACCAATAAATAAATTAATTAATATGCAATAATGAAAAAAAATATTAAAAGTGAATGAATTATAATATAAAATACTTTTGCCACATAATATTTTTTTTTAGTGCATAAAATATGTTAAGATATATATAAGTGCAATTATAAAATAAATTTATTTATTAAGAAATTAATAATTGAAAATAATTCACACTAAGATAAAATACATTTAGAATGAATATTTTATTTATCTTAAATTAAATCAAACAAAAATTACCGAAAGAAATATAAACGAATAATATTATATTGTTAAATAAAACATAAAGTAATAAATATGAATTACACATTTTATAACTTTCACTTATATTTTAAATACCTAAATAATTAGAAATTAATTATACACAAAAACTTTAAGTTTTATGACACATAGGATTCTTTTATAAAAAGAACCAAATAGAAAAATGACATGTGTACTCAAATTTCTCATTGAATGATACATAAGTTAAACTAACATGGAGTTGACACATCATGAAAAAAAATTCCCTATTAATATATAGAGGGATGTAATTTTAATTTATTATTATGTTTTATATATGTGTGTTTTGCAAGATTTTTCTTGTAAAAATTTGTAATTTCTTACATATTTATTACTCCTATTAGGTAAAATATTTATACTTTTACAATTTTATAAAGTTTTATAATTTTTTTAGAGTTGTTAATTATATATAAATATTAATACATATAAATTTTATATGAATTAATTATCGAGTTTACTTATAAAATTTTATACTGTAACATTTTTCTTCTAATAAATTTTCATTTTTATATTGAATTTTAGATTTATATGATACATTAAAATTATAATATGGGTACTCCAATTAAATAATTAACAAACTTAATTATTGTTTAATCTATATATGTGTTTCTTAAATTAATTAATTATAAATATGTTATAAGATTTCTTGGAAGAGATTTGGAAGGAATTATTTTTTTGTTAAAAATAAATATAATTTTCTAAATAGATAAAGGGTTATGTTAGGATGTTATTCTTATATTTGTAGATATTCTAAAATCAACACATGACGCAAATTTAAAGGGTGTAACAAGAGTCAAGTGTGGATAGTTCAAGTGGTTAGAGCTCCGCCACCTGAGACCTTGAGGTCCCGGGTTCGAGACACGGAGTGGTCCCCCTCTTGTGGGATGGTGGTCCACCTAATGTTGGGTTGCGGTTCTGGTTGCGGTGCGATTGCGATTCCGAGTTGCAGTTTTGGGTGGTCCCTCTCTTGTGGTGATTGCAGTTTCGGTCTACAGCGAGATGAAATGATATTGTCATGTGCCCGGTGGTAGAATGAATTATTGTAATTAATTATGTTATGAAACTATTGTAATTGATTGTCTTTAAAAAAAAAAAAAATTAGCTTGGAGATGTAACGAATTTGTATAACAGGAGATCCCGACCGCCTAGTAGCACCAATGCATAACAACTAATATTATTTAATGAAAATAAATAATTGTTTTCATTTTTTTTTTTTAATTTGAACATTTATTAAAAAAGTTTATTTCTTATTTAATTAAACAGTTCCTTAAATAATAATAAAATAATTTTATATTTTCTATAAAAACCCTTTCAAGCATTTCAATATTACACCATATATTATTATTATTTTTCATACTAAAAACAACTTTATCTTCTTTAATTTGACAAATTCTCACATGCATACGCACCAATAAAATTGGTGCAATTTAATTTTTAGGAGTTCTTTTTCTAATTTTTTTCGGTTTTTTTTTTTTTTTTCAATTTAAGTTTTCTTTTAATTTTAATTTAGGTTTTAGGTTTTTTGTTTTTTCCTCGACCTGGACCCAAACCCGGCCCGAGTGGTTCATGATTCACTCGGCCCAAGTAATTCATGGTTCTCTCGGTCCGAATGGTTCATATATGATTTAGGGTACATTGTTTATCTATTAGGATTTAGAGTCATAGTTTCATCCAAATTAATATTGAATCCAATTGCATCTTGTGCAATTGGTGCACAGGAGAGTAACTCCTTTAATTTACCTGCTCAATCTAATTAAAAATAGTTTTAATTCCTTTTAATTAATATTAACAAACAATTCTTATATTAAAACTCGTGCAAACAATAAATATTTAAATAAGAAGGGAATGAAGCAGTGAATATTTAAATAAAAATGTAGTAGAGGGAGTGCTGATGTAAAAGGTGCAATCGGTGTATATAAAGTATTAATTGCTTTTATCAAAATTATAGAACTTTGCATTCAACACTCACAATCCTTGTACAGGGTACAAAGCATACAACGATGCTTCCATTTCTTCACAAAAAAAAAAGTTGAAAAAAGTAACAAATTACAGTAATGATGATGATCATCATCATTTACAAGCTATAGCTAGCATTTTTCTTCACCATTTGCATTGAACTTGCATGTTTCAACAACAGGTTTAGGTTTCTGAGCTGGCTTGTACCACACTGCACAAATGAGGTATAACACAAGGTTCACCACACCAAGAATTGACAAAAGCCAGTAGAAGCAATCGAGGCGGCCGTAGTTTATGTTATCGGCCAGCCACCCTTCGCCCCCGTTGCTGGTCGTCACCTTCTTCACCACCGAAACCAAGAAACTACTGACGAAAAACCCGAGCGAAAGAGTCGTAAGAAAGAGCCCCGTGCTCATGGTTTTCATCCCTTTCGGCGATTGTGTGATGAAGAAATCGAGCTGCCCCGTGTATATGAATGCTTCTCCAGATCCCACCAGGAAGAACTGCGGGATCAGGAGAAACACGCTTATGGGAAGGTTTGATGACGATCGGTTCACTGACTTTGCGACCGACAGTCTCTTCATCTCTACCAGTGCTGCGACGCCCATTCCGATTGTTGATAGCAGTAGTCCGATTGCGATTTTTTGCAAGCTCGTGAAACCTGAAAATTTCGAAATTTTGGTTGATTTTTGTTTAAATTTGGTCTAAGAATACAAAATTAGTGTACCAACCTGTACTGGAATTGCTAACTCAACAACAATGTTACTATGGATGCTGAGTCAGCAATTTCCAACAAAAGAAAAAAAATGTGTACAAAATTAAAAGTTAGTGTACTGCTATACACGTTATTACAGTACATGCACTTTATTATTATTTTCGTCCCCTAAATTTAGTCACTGATTTAGTTTCTTTTCTTTTACTCTTGTCAAATTTGGTCCATAAATTATATTTTTGTTCACATTTGACCCCATTTATAGTTGGTCGTTTGTTGACTAATTAGATCAACTATTTTGAGATGTTTGTAATTATTTAAATAAAAAAACTTTTAATTATTCATTTAGCAAAGTCAAAATAGTTGATTTCGCCAGTCAGCGGGATGGTCAAACAACCACGAATTACCTGGTGTGCCTTTCCATTTCTTCGAAAGAGGCATAAAGAGGCGGTCATAAACGGCCAAGGTGATGAGAATAGCAGCGACGAAGAAGACGGTGAGGGAACCAGCCGGGATGTTGAAGCTGCCGATCCTTCTGTTCATGGTGGAAGCTTGTTCGACGGAGAAGGTGATCATCTGAGCGTAGGTTGTCCAGAAAAGTATGGTGGTCGCCCAAATTGGGAGCAATCTAGCCATCATCTTCACTTCCTCCACCTTTGTAACTGAGCACACCTTCCATGGATTATAGCCTCTCATCTTCTCCATCTCTCCTTCTGCTACAATTGCTGCCTTGTCCAACAATCTGCATATATATGCACAACTTACAATCAATTAATAATGACACGTCCATTGACAAAGAAAGATAAAGACTAACCTGAACTGATCAGTATGTTGAATCCTGGCACTCTCAGGAGCATCCTCATACAACATCCCCACATCATACGGCAGACTCATCTTCCGTTTCCGGATCGCCGCCCCGATCACCTGAAAAATCTGCACAATCGGGCTGCCGGAGCTCCCCTTATACCTGTACCGTTTGGTGCCGGACAAGAAAACAAATATGGCAGCCAGCATTGACACACTGCAGATCCCGTACGCGAGGCTCCGGCCAACCTCGTCCTGCAGGTACACCAGCACCGTCACAGCAGTCAGGGTGCCGATACTGATGAAGAAGAAGAACCTGTTGAAGAAGTAGGCCATTTGTGCCTTCTCCCCCTCGTCCTTCTCGTCGAACTGGTCCGTCCCGAATCCGGATATGCTCGATTTTAGGCCGCCCGTGCCTATGGCGACGAGGTAGAGGGCAATGTAGAGGATCGCCATTTGGAAGCTGTTGGCTTCTGTGCAGTTGGTGTCGTGGCGGTGGCAGGGGGGCGGCCGGAGCTGGGGGAGCTCGGTTACGACTGCTAGCATTCCGGTGCCCTAGGTTTTTGAATTTGAAGTCGTTAGAATATGGTTGGTTCTATTGAGATTTGAACCGTCTGTTGCGTGGATTTTTACTACACAGGTTACTGCAGCTGCAGTAATTTGTGTAGTGAAAACTGTGTGCACAACGGATGATCCAAATCCATGAATTAAAGGGTAAAATTTCCCAATCATTCCAATAGGATTTGGATTATCTGCTGCAGATTTTACTGCAAGTAGACCCTCCAATTTTATTATTATTGAAATAATATTTACTAAAAAAAAGAAAATAAATTTTATGTATTTTTAATAATTTTTAAGGATAATTTATCAAAATATTAGCAACGCAATAATTAAATTATGATTAGCTAAAACATAAAAATGAAATGATGGTCATTTATAGACAACACAGTAATTCGTATGTTACTAGCGAAATGACTGTGCTTTTATTAGGGGAGTTGTTCGTTTGTTTTAAACTACTATTGACACCCAAAAGTTACTTTTTTAAAAAACAAAAATCGAGTCTCACAGATTTAAATAAGGTGCTTTCAATTGCACTTTTTGTTTTTCAAAACAGGCACTTACAGCATTTAAAAGCTGATTTCGTCATGTTTTATTCAGAGATTATACATTTTTAGATTGCTGCGGTGAAATGAAATTGAAACTTATTATTTTTTATTGGACTCCTTTAAATTTAATTTCTGACTCTGTCACTAAATCGAAAGATGGACATTTAATTTTCCCATCATTATAAATTTAGAAGTAGCTAGCTCAATCCAATAATATTTGGATATTCATCCATCGTGCAGCTTTTACGACATAAAATACTGCAAGCAACCGTTTGAAGTAATTTGTGCTGTAAAAACTGCGTGGGATCCAAATCCGGATAAATTTTTTCTTACCAGTGTTTGTACGGCGGCGAAAATGGCGATGGTTTTGTATCTTCCGAGGAAAGAATCAGCAAGAAAACCACCCAACAAACATAGGAGAAAACAAGTGCCCATGAAATCGGTGACAATGTTAGCTGAGGTAGAGCTAGGCAGATGCATGACACCACCCAGGTATGTCACAAGGTTCACTGCAATCCCCATTGTTGAAAGCCTCTCAATGATTTCTATCCCTGAATATAATTAATTTCACAATCAATTAACTACGTACACAAAAATTTACAGAAAATATGTAAAAATACCATTTTTTTTATAATTAAAACTCTTTTTTGCCTTATCCTTAGTAAAAAATTATTTTGTTCTTTTATGGTATTTTTACTCTTACAAAAAAAAAGGGTCGCTCATGGATCACACATAGGGTTCACGCGTACGTCATGCATGAGTTCTTGATAGGTAGAGCAATACACAAGGGTAAAAATGTCATAAAAGGGCAAAAAAGAGAGTTTTATTAAGGGTAGGACGAAAAAGAGTTTGAACTATGAAATAAGGACAAGAGAAATTTATCCCAAAAATTTATATGAACCCAAGTTCACTTGAACAACGTTTATCTTCAAGTTGTTATGTATAAGAAGTGTTGTTGTTTAAAAATCAAGCATTTTTAAAAAGCGATTCGCGAACCTAGTTTACGGAGACCTGCTCAATTAATTAGTATTGACGGTGAATAAAATAAACTCGCTTTTAGGTTCATGAACATCAAATTAGTTAAATAATTAAAAAAAAAAGATAAATTAATTGAATTGGAAGCTTTCTGAACATATTAACAAATTGTTACAACATGACACATGGGAAAGATGGTCCAAAAGGTCAGGGAATATATCGCTAGAGTTTTTGTTCTCTGTGAAAAGGTAAAGCTCCATACTGTGGTGTGGGGACCTGGAAGCTATCTCTTTGCATGAAAAATAATCTTGATATAATCAAAAAAGTTACAAAATTTTCATTATCCAGGTTATATGTTATTATCAATGTATACTTAATCAATCTCAGGTGATATTCTTGTAGCATGGTAGAATATTCACCTAGCTATAGACACTATCATATAGCTAACTAGCTAACATATTGGAAAAAATATGTCATTAAAAGATTTAATAATTTTAGACATATTTAAATGCACAAACTCTGCTGGAAAGCTTGTTCATATTATGAAATTGATATCATTACACTTACAAACTGATATCATTAATTATTCTTATAAATTGATACCTATAGCATTTAATACTATGATATTTGTTTATAAGTGTAATGGTATCAATTGATAGAGTGTGTCTCATGTGCATCCAGGTGCACTGTGCGCAATTTGTTATACTGAAAGATGAAATTTGTTTACACCGAACCGTGCAACTATTTTTTTCATATTAATAGTTGCACAGTACAGTGTAAGCAAATTGTATCTTTTACAAATTACATGTTTTTAAAATGCATCATGAGTCTTTCGGTTAGACTGCAGTATACAAGACTTAGCCCAGTTGATAAGTGTTATTATGGTATAAACTTATAAGTGTAATGGTATAAATTTCATATAATGAACAAATTTCACTGAAAACTACTCGTACGAATAAATTTCATTAAGAAATTTAATAATTTCTAACATGCAAAATTAAATCACAAGAAAAACAAACCTAGGATAAGTGCAGCAGGAACCCAACCGCCAGTTTTGGACCTTTCAGCTGGGAAGCCCTTGTAATCCACCGCATCTGCAACTGTTAAACTCATTTTTTCAGCCTGCAAAAAGAAAACGACGAATTAAACGAATGTTGTTGAGCTTGTTTTGAGATCAATCATTAGTTTGTTTTGACTAAAGTAGAAAAAATTTGGAAGATACTAACCATTGTTTTTTCTTGTTTCTTTGCTTTGTTGGCGGTATGTAATTGCAGGAGAAAAGGTGAGAAAGAAAAGTTAGAAAGAAAGGTGTGGGAGTTGTGTATTCTTGGAACTCTGAGTTGAATATGTCTTAGGAATATTGGGTATTTATAGGCAAGGGAATGGTGTTTATGTTGGATAATGAATGACCCTCCAACGCCAGGTTGAGACAGATTACTACTAGGTAGGATTAGGCCTATCACACTTATGGATAGAAGGTTCTAGGGTAATGTTTGAGGATCTTTTCTTTTTTCTTGGAATTTTGTTGGTTCAGTACTTGAAAAATAGTAAAATTATCGATTAGGGGATATATAGTTAGTGATGGTGGTGGATGAGATGGGGATGTGAATGAAGATGGAGATAGAAAAAGGTGGATGAAGGTAATTAAGTGAATGGTAAATATATGTTTGTTAGGGATGGAGAAATAGATATTGGATAAATTTTATGTCAAATTAAAAGTGATATTTTTATTTTATTATTGTTGATTAGTGGGACGTTAGAAAAATGTAGGAGAGACAATGAATGGGTAGACGAAAATTATGAGAGAGAACGAGTATGTGAAAGTAGGGAAAATAATGAGAAGTGATGTGATTATATGAGATTTGTGAAACTATGTGTGTAGCTGTATTATAGGGGTGAATGTGTGTATTTGAAATTTTGGATAAGGAAGGGGATGTGTCCATTCGGATGGGCCATCCCTAACCAAACATAGAAAACTGTCAATTTGAGGTCTGAAAGATTGAAAATACCAACTCAGAACTAACTTTTACATTTTTGTATAATACTCCCTCCGTCCTATTTTAGATTTTTCATTCAATGTTTGACTCGTGTTTTAGCGAATGCGTTGTTTATTAGTATTTGAAATGATAAAGAGATTTTTAAGGTGGGGTATGATAGTCCTACCCTACCCTCATCTATCCAACACCTCCTTAAAAATCATGTTATTTCAAATACTAATAAATAACTCGTTCAATAAAACACAAGTCAAATAGTGAATGAACAATCTAAAATAGGACGAAGGGAGTATAATTTATAACCTTATCTATTAATATATATAATTATTTTTTTATTCTTACTTTTCATTTTTATTTTTTCCACAATTGCATAAAATTAATATATAATGTTTTATTTTGGGTTGTGATTTATAAACATATTGTTCGATAACTAGAAACTGTAAGATGTTAAATATGGTCTTAAATTAACTAACGAATTTTATTTTTTAGGTCTTGAATTGATAGTTAAATTATTTTTCATGTCCTGAATCTATGAAAAAAAATTGCAGGACTCTAATTGATAGATACTCCCTCCATCCTTGGCTAAGCTTTACATTTATTTTGGACTTCCCAACTAAAGTTTTGTATTTTTTTTTTTGGCAAATTGTGACCCTACTTTTCTTACAATTATCTCTACTTTTACTTAAAATTACATCTATTATCACTCAGTTAATTTTGAAATACACACAATTTAAATTTATTTCTCTCTATCTTTTTACTTTTTTCTTATCCATTCCATATATCAACAATACATTTAATATTATATTCCTTAAAATTTGTATCATTTTTAAATGTAAAGCTTAATCTGGGATGAAGTACTCCTCCGCCCAACAACAATAGGCAGGTTTCTTTTTACACACTATAATATTCGTGGCCAACTCATTTAATTCATAGTAAACTTCATTTTTCACCATTATTCACATAATATTATATGAAATTACATCTTTAAGAAAAAAAAAAGTAATTAATAATCAGTACAAGTAAAAATTGATTTTTTTTTATATAATTGGTTTTTTTTTTTACAAATTGCAATTTATATTATCTTTTTAATAAAATGTAACCAGTACAAGTAAAAATTGAAAATTTCAAATCCCGACTCATTATAATTAAAAACTTTATATCGAACTTCTTCAATCTAATATTTGCTAAAATACTTTTTAGTATTGTGGCATATAGAACATATCATTTGTAGGTGATATTTAGCCGGAAAGTTCCACAAAAAATGAATCTAGAGATGGAATCAGACACTTACTAGTATAGATTGCATTTTGTTGGAAATAAATAGTACAGATTGTAATTTGTATAAAAGATCACTTTGTAATTAATCATTTTCTTTAAAATAAAAAAGCAATGTTGATTAATTGAGGTGGGAAGGCATAGATGGGAGAGAAAATGGAATCTGAAACATGGAAAGTAATGGTGGTAGTTTTGAGTGGAAATATAATTGATAAAATGAATTAAATGTATGGATGATATGCATGAATTTTGTGTAGATGTTTTTATGTGAACCACAGTGGACAGCCCTCACTGGAGTTGTACTCCAAAGTGGTTTTGGTACCCCACTTTCTAAAAAGTTCTCTCGCCACCTCTGGTCTTTTCTTCGTTGTCATTGTATACCAATAAATAAAGATATGCACAACTAATTTATCAAACTCATTCTAATTAATTGTGTGTACGTAGCAAGCTCTCTCTATCATGTGTGACAAAAAACTTGTGGGATATCACAACGTGAGATGATAATATATACTTCTATGTTTTAGTTTACACAAATTTATAATACATCTCAACTATAATTGCAGATTATAGAATAATATATATGCATTATTGCATAAAGAAAACGTAATCAAAGATCAAATTTACCTCGGTTCGATTCCCTTGTTCCATTTTTTATTTCATCCTATTGAAATTTTAACACAGAGACTCATAATATGGTGATTTGTTGTATATTATTTATTACTCCACGTGTCATTCATCCATATTATGGAATACAAAATGGAACACTAAATATGGAACATGTGATCCCATTCTAATTTACGTGGGATTGTTTGCAAGTCATGATGCTATTACACCCCCCTTGTGATTTAGAAATATTTGAAATCCTCACATGATTTGAAAATTGCACAAAACCCTTTGTGATTTATTAAATCAAGTAAATTCCTTTTTTTCATAAAAAAAAATGAGCTACAATTTTATCGATTTATTCTACTTTCCATATCTTATTTATACAAATATTGAAGTTTTAAAATTATATTATGAAGGACATAATGAAAAATAGAAAAATAGATAAAATTATTAAATTTTTTAAAAAAGGATAACATACTTGATTTAACAAATTATATAGGGGTTTCGTGCCATTTTCAAATCACGAGGGGATTTCGCATAACATTTTTAAACAACAAGGGTTTCGTGCAATTCACTCCAAAAATTAGAGCGGGTGGTTTTTTGTGTTTCCAATAATTGGTTGCTGAAAACAATTTAATTTACTAAAAAAAATGAGTTTTAAATTGGTCTTATATGTCATTACTTTTCAAAATCAGTTTAAAAGTGATTACTTAATCAGTTGAAAGTAAGACGGAATTATTTTTATTGGAATGAAAAGTAATTTTAAAGCACTTTCTGAAGGTCGCAAAATGCAAACACGTGCTTCTAGAGTAGTTTTCTACCAACTTTAAGATTATGGAGAGATAGTGGAACACTAATTTTTCAGAATTTTTTCATTTAGTTATTCATCTGTTGACCTCAAATGAATTATCATTTAAAGTTTAAAGAAAAAAATACTTTTGAATATGTTCAGGGTAAAAATTAAAAAGTTCCATGATCAAATTCTAGAATTATTTGTTGTTATTTTCAAAGTCTTGCATATATATATATATATATATGATAAATCACGAAGATCATGTTTTGGCAGTCACACTCAGAAAAGTTGAATTTGCCGACCACCATGAATATTATTGATACACATTGATCCATCGTGCAATTAAGAGATTGAATTTTGTGGCATTCTAAGAATGGTTTAAGAAAGTATGCCTTCTTAATTTATTATGTAAACTATGCTCATGTGTGATTAATGTGGTTTTTGAGACATGAATTAATGGACACATTTGCTCAATATGCTGTGTTGGGTTTTTTGACCAAACAATGTCCACACTAGTTATTGGAAGCAATGTTTTTATAATCGGATCGTCGATGAAACTGGATTGGACAAAAGTTGAACAAGGGTGCAACCATTAAAATGATTTATATCAATTTTTTGTTAAAACAACAACAAAAAATTTAATTTATTTTAGATATTTATATTGAAATAAGCACAATAAAATTATAGACAACACAACAAAATTTAAAATACTAAAATTTAAAATAGGGATAAATGAAATTAGGATTAAGTTTTAAATTAACAAAAAATAAAACAAAAGAATTGGTTCAACCGATTCTGACCTATTTTTCTAGTTCTGTCCGATTTTTTTCGATTCTGACCAGTTTTAATTGGTAACCTTAAAATCGATTTTTGAGGGTTACCAAACCGGATTCATGGCCGGTTCATCCCGGTTCCATATGAAACATTGATCGAAAAATTATGGAGTTAGAAATGTTTGAAATTTTTATTGGTACTATTCATACTAAGAAGTTGGATCCTTTTTTAGGTCTTCATCTCTAAAGAACTCTAAAATTAAACGTGCATGTTTAACTTACAGTAATATAAAAATGACAAAAATTTGTACGAGACAATCTCATACATGAGATAGTGTACAAATTACTATAAATCAACATTCACTATAAAGCGTCATGCCCAAAGTATACTCCGTCTCACCGTGAGACTGTCTCACGCAAATGTACCTCGAGACTGAGACACACTTGTACATATATATGAGATAGTCTCAGGTGAGATGGAATATAACTTGAAGTCTTGGACATTGACGTTTTAACACTTTGAAATGTTGATTTATGTTAGAATGCACCCGGTCTCATACGAATTTTTGTCATACTTTTTTTTAGAAAATAAATCTGATTATGATCAATAGTGACGTAATAAAATTAATAGGTTAAACGACAAAATTCCCATGTATTATTAATTGGGGTTTTTTTTTTTTTTTTTAATGTATCGAGTACTCCTTGTTAGTACTGTTTATGTGTGGACTCCTCATTAATTTTGCTTATGATATCGTTTATTGATTGAATTCATTATATATATGAATGATGATGTATCATCAAGATAATCAATTTATAATATATGTGATAATATTCTATTGAGCGGAATTATTAAATAAATTAAAAAAGAAAAGTTTACTAATAATTTAATACTGTCTTAAAATTCTCATTAATCTATACACTATAATTGCTGAAAATCAGGGCTTCTCCATTTTTAAAGTGTTTTTCCTCCAAAGAGTTAATTCTCTTGTATCTCCTTGATGTATATTGACCATTAATGCATATCGTACATGTAATGTTTTTTTTATGATATATAAATTATATGCATCCGAAATATTAATTTGGAAATGATAAATTATATAATTAAATACTGATTGATATACAATTAAATATAAAGAAAATTATTTAAAATTTCGTGCAACAAAAGGGTACTACTAATAAAATTATTTTAGATGGTATCACTATCTCATTAGGGGAATATATTATATATGTACATATATATACACATTTTATTTTATTTCCAACAGTACTAATCTGGTTTAGTTCACGAGCGTTCTTATGATCTTTCAAAAAAAACTAATGACTTAGTACCATCCAAGAATATATATACACACTATACATACATTTTGGAAACAGTAAGAGATAGAGAAACAGAACTATGATAGTTACTTTCATGCAAAATTTTGGTGCAGGACAAATTTATAAATATTTAACGTAAAAGGAAAGAAAGAACTTGATGTATAGTATCTAACTTAATAGTACCTATAAAAAATATGGATATTTTGCTTCATACAATATGGATGTTACAGAAAAAGGAGAATCGAGGTCGTTGGGGTTTTTACGTAGGTACCTACTAGCTAGTAGGCTTCTTTTCTCCTAACTACACATCTAATTTAGTAGGTATTTATAATTAATATTTACCTAAAAATGTATTGGTTGATAAAGAATGAGGGTCTCTTCAATGTCTTCATTGCCTTTTTTTTGGTTTCTAATTATTTTTTACTAATTTTCTTCATTAAGATGGGAATTAATTCTGACAAAAGAGATCCAGCTTCTCGCTTATGACATCGAAATAATATAATCCGTCATTTAATCAGGAAAAAAAATTGGGAAGGGTACGTACATAAATTTGTCAATTGTTGTAGGATAATAGAGACATATCGTTTGTTGACCCAGTTCGTCGAGAACGACTACGTCTGAGGGCGTACCAAGCCAAGAGATTTCACTGTACCATCCTCACATTATTCTATACAAGAGTCTCTTTATATAGAGGGTGTACAATAAATATAATAAATGTCTAATTTATTCCTTCATTTATTACACTTGATGAAGGCCCTAATTTATCTCTCAATCGGTTTCATTTGATGAAGACACATAAGGTGTTTTTCCTTCAACACTCCCCCTTGTGCCAAATCAAAAGGGTTGTAGGTGCATAAATATTTTCTCACTAAAAACCCTTGTCAAATAACCAAAGCTAAGTGGGGGAATAGATCTTGGTCGAAAAGAAAAGAGTTACAATGCACCTATGTCGAGACTCCCCTTGAAGTCTACACCTCTTACTTGATACGTACATTTATAATGCGAGCTACAAAATTTCAATTCTTGTGACATACTTCTCATGAATTGTTCTTGGCAATAATTATGTAAAAAAATCAAACACAATTTCTTTAGAGTTTACTTGAGTTACTTGTACTTGAATAAAACCTATTGTTTTTCATGGTAAATACGTATACCATTTTGGAAATGACCTTTATGTGGATTAGAAAGATAACAAACATAAACAAAATCAATTAATACATTATTTAGTATATAGGTGTAGGGGGTAGCTTTATCAGTTCCTTAAGGGTTACAATTTCATTTGTTGTCCCTTTCAAAATTTCTTTAGGATCACAATTCCATCAGTGGTCACTTTAGCATTTTCTGTAATGATACAACAAGTCCATTCAAAGGTTCCTTTTTAGGTATCAGAGCGTATCCATGACACCATCCCGATGATACTGCGTGTGGTCCTGAATTAAATCTAGCTAACAAGTTCATTGAGAAAGTAATAATTAATCGAGTGCATTGAGCTAAGTACAATAATACGCATACTGAACTTATATAAGGAATTTTAGATCCCAATAGCTCTTCGTCATCTTTCTTTAGACGAAATGAATCTTTCATTAAATCCATACTTCGATCGATCATGAGAGTGCTAACCATATGCATCTTGTCCATGTTAAGTCGCCTGAACATATTATGGACATATGCAGATTGGTGGAGAAGTATTCCACAAGCTCAATTTTCTAGTACAACGCCTAGAGAAACTGAGTTTTCCCAAGATTCTTTATCTCAATTTCGGATTGCAAGTAGCTTATGGTTCTCTTATTTCGTTAAGAGTACCTATTTCTTGTGTTTATCTTATTTCATTAACAGTACCCAGTATGTTCATCCATCAACATAAACTGTAAATCCGAAACTCGTTTCTTATAAAACGCAGGGGCTCTTTTCATCATTCTTGTAATACTTCTCAATCAAGTAGTCACTTAAGCGGGTATACCACATACGTCCAGATTGTTTTAATCTAAAGTGAGTATTTCAAGTTTATTGCAAACACACTCCGTGGTTTAGAGTCACTTGACTTGGGTAATGGAAAGACCATCAGGTACTTCCATATATCTTTATAATAAGATCCCCATAGAGATATGCAGTAACCACTTTCATTTGCTGCATTTCTAGTTCTTTGAAAAATATTAGGCTAACTAAGTAGCGAAACATTATAATAATAATTATGTCAACCCAGGGCGTAGTGAGAAAAATATCAGGACTTTATATTTCTCATTACGCTTTCTGACAAAGACTCATTTATGTCCTACAAGCTTTACACTTGGTCAAGCTAGCACTACCAGACCAAATACCTGTGTCTTTGTTATATAATCAAGTTCTTCCTGGATTGTTTATTTCAGTTTAGGATAATATGCTCTTTGTTGACATTATACAATTGAGCATGGTTCGATATCATCGTGCTCTATAATTCCTTGAGCAACAATATAAGAAAATATATCATCAATCTATGTGCAATGTATGTCCATCGACTTATATGCATTCTCATAGTATGTTGAGATTTCTTTATCTCTGGAATCATATCAAACTTCGGAGCGTCCTCCAGTAATGATTCATGGACATAACTATAATCAAAGATAATCTCACGAGATGTGTTCTCGACATTGATAATCAATAAATTGAATTGTGCCACACCTACCTTTTCTTCTTTTGGGTGGTGTCGATCGAACCAGGTGGCTTCCCCCATTTCCTTTTGAAAGTCACAGCCTCAACTACACTTCCACCAAGTATGGTGGGAACACCTTTTCTGCGGTGTTGTATCCCTTATTGGGGACTTCTACCTTGCAGACATTTGCAACTAGTATATGTGACCTAGTCACTTTAGCAATATCAGTAAACGTATCAGACATCAAATCTGCTACGTTCTGAATATCAACTATTCTTTTTACTAAACTTTCACGTTGTAAAGTTTGGGAATCAAAATGAGACAAAGTGGGAATAGATCACGATACTTCCAGTTGTTCCATTAGAAAATTCTTTTTCTCATCCCCCTAACGACGGGAAGACTGTCTCATTTAAGTGACAATCCGCAAATCCAGCAGTAAATAGGTCGCCTGTCAAGGTGTCTAAATAGCGGATAATTGTTGGGGATTCATATCCAACATATATACTTAATCGTATTTTTGAGAACCCATCTTAGTAAGCTGTGGGGGCGCAATAGGCACGTATATTGCACAATCAAATATGCGTAAATGTGAAATATCAAGCTTAAATCCAGTTACCAACTGGTACACACAATGATTGGTTAATAGTGGGTTTAAAACGAATATGTAAAGATGCATGCAATATTGAATAACCCCATACGGATATAGGCATGTTGATGCGCATAAACAGTGCCCTAGCCACCATTTATTTTCTTTTGATGGTGGCCTCTACAAGACCATTTGTGTAGCACAAGGGGTGCAGGATGCTTCACATTGATCCCAATAGATATGCAATAATCATCAAATGTTTTTTTTTTAAATGATGATAATGGTGGTGAGCCCTTAAACATATAATATGTGCTAAGAGTTTGCAATGCATAATTAATTGTGGATAGTAGAACGACATGTGACCATATGTCGAAGAATCAACCAGAACCATAAAATACTTGAATGGTCAGCATTCTGGATGAACTGTTCCACAAATATCATCTTGTATTCTTTGTGAGAATGAAATATTTTATTTTGAATCTTAAGCATAAGTAGGTCTCATTTTTACTTTTGCTAAAGAGTAGTCTTTGTAAAATGAGTGATGTTTCTTTGAGATTTATAAAATGAGGTAGAGTGCAATGTAAATAGTGTTTCTGGTACTTTAGAAAACAGAGGTTGCAGGAAAGCAGCAATTTGACCGATATTGTGCATTATATCGAATTTTTATCTCATTTTATGCTTCACTCAGAAAACAGATGTCTATATTAGTTTTTCAAAATATGGATCATCATGTCACAACTTGGATGTCCAAGATTGTCATGACAAAGCCTATATTAATCAGTGTCCCATAGTTCATTATTGGCGACAATATATAATTCGAGAATCCATATAATAGTGAGATACAATTCATTAGATTGACTCACTAATTTCTCTAAGATGTGTTTTCTTCCACATTCACTAGAGGTAATTAAATTTCATTCTCATTATGATCTTTCAAACGATAATGTTGGAGCAAATATATTTAAAATTAAACAAGAAATATTGAAGCACAATATATTGAAATAAATTTTTACTTTCAGAATAAAGTTCAAATTAATAAGGTAATATCACTAAAAGATTTTAATCCAAAAATCAAACTAAGAAATCATCGGTCTAATAACTTTATGACCCAAAGTACATGTTCAAATAAAAGGAGACACTATGCCCTAACAACATTCTTGAAAAATGAGAAATTGATACAGTAAAGCAGTCAAAATCACGAATATTTATTGACTGGGAAAAGTCCTTGTTGCCATTGAAATCTGCATTCGTGAGGTTAACATCTTTACGATGGTTTTGCCTTCCATATAATGGGTTTCATGTTCTTTAGATTCCCCATGTCTCTTATAATTAATTGCTACGTTGTGCTTGCATGGTAATGGTGACCCTTACCATGGGTCCCACAATCCGTACCACATGGTGCATTTATTATTTTTACGTTGGTAGGGATTAACACGTCATGTCCACTTTCCTTTGAGACTCTTTCCATTGTTCCTTAATAAAGTTAGCCTCTGGAATTTTCTTTGTCCCATCAGGCCTGACATTATTATTTAAAAGAATTTGATCATACTTTTCAATTACTTATAAGATGACACACATCATCAAGGAACTTGTTGGCTGCCTAGTATAACTAGTATCTGGACAAAAGTCTAATTATGAAAACACACAAGTCCAATACAAATTTGGGCAATTCACCAGGACTGATAGCATAATAATGATCACACACGGGACATAAAAACACTTCATTTATTTCTTATTGAATTTATAAGAGGTGATAGTTCATAAAAATTAGAAATTGAATAATAAAATCATCCTTTGAAACAAGAGATTTGAAAATATAAAGCAGTTAAGAAGCTAAAGCCTATCAATAAAATAAAAATGTGATGCATGAATAATAAAAGGAAAGTAGGATCATTTTGAGTAGAATGAATTACTTATCAATTTTGAGTAAAATGATTTTTTTTTAAATTGTGTAGAATGATTTACTTTTCATTCATTATATTCCTTAAATGTATCACTTTGCATCGTGATAGTTTTTTTCACATTCAAGCCTATATTGGTTTGCTAACCAGTATATGCATTGGAGTAGGGAAGGTAGAAGGAGTCTTACTATATCATATCATCTTCTGTGATTTGCTTTCCACGGAAAGTACGACGTGTTTTAAGGCGCAACATATATTTATCAAAATTCTTGATCCTTTAATAGGAAAGTAAGTGGATTTCATTCCACTAGACAATTAGTTCTGAAAACAGAGTATTATGTATGTTGCCTCAAAGATATTAGGGGATTGGCTTTGACCTTGTCAGACAGTTCATCGTCATGAGACCAGTGGATGGTTTGGTTGCAAAAAAAATATTTCCTGGAGAAGGTATTTTCCACATCGAAGATGGTACTCAATTTCTTTTGAGCTCAATATTTGAAATTTAGGTCAAGTTGGTTAAGCTGTTTACTGCAAGCAAGGAAGAATATATATTAATTACGTAAGTGTAACAATATAAGATATTTACTTTAAAAAAATGTTTATACGAGTTAGATTTTTGAGAGCATAGGTCACATATTTTTTGATGCTTTGCGAAAATACTTTATCACATTGATTTATACTCACATGTATCACCCATGAATTTTCTTTATCATGAAGGTGTACAATAACGTACATGTATATTTATATACAAACAGAGTATGACATATAGATGACAATTTAAATAAAAAAAAATTAGTTCACAATAATAATCATAAAGTCACATACCCAAATACATCAAGGGAGTTTTGGATATTTGAAAACAGTTTCATCAATATAATCGTCGTCACCCATTTCTTTAGATGAAAAAATATTCAATAAATTTCAGTTAATCGAATCAGCCACAAAAATAAGTAATAACTTGCAAGCAAGGATTTTCACAGAAATCATAATTTCTACAGCAAATAATTCTCAAGCCTATACTGCGGCAAAAGCAGTTCTAATTGCTGAAATTTAAAAGAGGAATTAAGCTTCTTTACCAGAGCGGAACCCTACAGTAAGAGTTCCAAATTGTCTAATTAGATATTTGATTCGTGTCGGCGCAAACTCAATGGGATGTTCAGATGTCTACTTTCTTCTCTCATTTACATGGGCAACTCAATTAGCCTTAGGCTTGTCTCAATTGTTAGATTAACCAAACAAGTACAAATGACCAATCTCGAGTACAAATAAAAACTCAACAATGAAGTGAATCAGCCAAAGATAAAATGCAGTGAAATTTTAGTAGGATCACTTAACAGAATCATAGCTGCAATAATTTCCAACTAATGCTAGAATTACTAAACATTTTCTATAGCATGAACATCATTAAAATTAAGCCAAAATCAAATTTAGGCATACGTGTATACCTTTATGAAATACACATACTTTTGCACAAATTGATGTCACGGGAAAAGCCATAAATTATATTTAGGATGTGGCCATTAATGACAGAGCTTACAAACAAATCAAGGCAAATTCTCTAATAGCTCTGGAAATAAAATTAAACTTCTGGAAACCAATTTAAAATCAAAGTTCTGGAATCCTTCTAATTCGATAGAATCAGTACCGTCACTCGCCGAATCTTGCGCAATAGAAGATTGAGTTAACACATCAACATCATCTTAATTCAAATAAACCATTAAAAATTGTGTTCTATTTACGCATCAATGAATGAGTAAATCAAATTGTTTTTAATAAGAAATTCATTCAACCAAATCTAAAGAATAAGCGCAACGAGAAATCAAATTTTCAATTAATATCGATAGGTACAGGGCCGTTTGGGAGAATTTGGTGGCGGGTGTGAATAAATCAAATGTAAAATGAGGCCCAATAAATGAATCGAAATGAAACAATTTGAATTTTTTTTACAGCAATATATAAATTAAAAAAAATTTTAAACCTGGTAGTTATTTTCTAATTCATATTTATATGGTAGAATACGTACGGTAATTTTATTGGAAAATAGAGAAATTGATGAAAAATTAATAGACGTTGAAAAAATTAAGGATGAATTTTATTGGAAAATAGAGAAATTGATGGAAGATTAATGGAGGTTGAGAAAATTAAGGATGATAAGAAGAATTGAAGATTTTTTGTCGGTTATTGTATATTCTTAGCATCAGATTTATGATTTTAATTTTTTTTAAACCTAGTAATGGGCCTGAAAATTTGTTGTAGGATGAACACCCTTATATACCGGATAGGTACATAAATCAAATGTAAAATACCCAATCATGAATTACAATTTACAGCAATAATAAAGTATGCAATTTTACCTGGTAGATTCGAACGGTAGAATACGTACCAGAGAGGAGAACTAAATTTAACGGTAGAACAGTCGTGCTGATAACGTGTTGTAGGATAATAGAGACAGATCGTCGTTTGTTATTCCTATATAAGGAGATTTCACTGTACCATCCTCACATTATTCTATATAAGAGTCCCTTTATATAGAGGGTGTACAATAAATATAATAAATGCCTAATTTATTCCTCCATTTATTACACTTGATTAAGGCCCTAATTTATCTCTCAATCGGTTACATTTTATGAAGGCACATAATGTGTTTTTCCTTCAACATCAATAAAATTTTACAAGTCATGTTCATTGCAGGAATTTGGGAGGAACGACGCGAAAAGTGTTGGGATGGACTTTAATTTTGAAATGGGGATTATAAAATAAATACGAAGTATGAAATAATACCAAGTCGGGCTTAAGTTTACACACATTTGAGTTAAATTTAGTATCATGTTTAGTCAAAATTAGTCATGTCTAGTTTTATTTTACGTTTCAGTTCAAACTAATGTCACATTTTAATCAAAATTTATGCAAATTTTATACTTGTATTTAGTTGTACGGTGCAACTGAGTGACTCTTTAAGAAAATATTTAATGTAGAGTAATACTTCTGTGACACAGGTCTATATATGAATTTTATCAATTTGTTATATTTAAAAATTATCATTGTTATGCATAAAAAAAAATATTGTTTAAAAATATAAAGTAAGTATTTATTTAAACAGTGGGAATTTTTTATACATTTTTATGCATAATAATAATAAATTTTAAATCTAACAGTGATACTTAATATATCGAGTTCATCGTGAACTCAAATTCATACAATTTTTTGTCAGTAATGTATTACAGATTTTTTGTAATGTATTACAGATTTTTTTTCTTAAAGTAGTTGAGATAGCTTTGAATCTTATCGAATTAATACATAATTTTCAAAATGGTAAACCTACAATACTCATTCTTGTCTTCTGATTGATTGATTTGGATTAATTAATTGTTACAACATTAATGGACAAGCTTCTTTCCCACGACCTAGCTGTCTCCATAACCATTTTGGACCATTGATGACCAAGTCAATTAGCCTTTTCTCTAGGATAGGATCCGTTAATTTGTCAATATATTACTTGATGCCTATGCACATGACACTAATTGGAAAATATAATAGTCGAATCTATAATTTGACAGATTCTTCATTCGGAAAAATAAAAAAAATAAATTCTTGCAATTCATAATACTAAACTTAAATACTTTGTTAGGAAAATTAAATAAATAAATTAATTGCACATCTCTTTATAAGTTCAGATTTTTAGATAGATATAATTTTTTTCATGGTATCAGAGTCTTCAGACTTATGCCCACGTTTTGGGTTTTGATTCCCACTGAAAGCCTACACCCATATTAAATTGTTCACTCGATATTTTTCCTTCCAATGATGGACTAGTAAGAGAATTAAACCCACGAGGAGGGGGTGGTTTAAGAGAAATTAAATAAACTAATTAATTTTACACATTTCTATAAGTTTGAACTTTTAGATGCAATTTAATCGATCCTTTCATACTTAATCAAAAAATAAAATTTAAACACACCTCCAATACTTATTATATCGAATTAATTATTACAATTTGTTGGTCTTCATCATCACAAATTCCCCTATATAACTTGTTTATATTATAAAATTGATATCAATTGATAAGTATTACGGTATTAATTTATAAATATAATGACATAAATTTTATACTATAAACAAATGTCTTAGTAGTCCTACTCATTCATTGATCGTTGGCCGCCTCATGATCTCACACGTACGAGAGGTTATCTCATATAATTTTGTTTCCAAAAAGAGCTAGTAAGGCTTGAATTGATGTTCATCACTGAAATGACCATCAATTTAGACATTTGGGATTATAGCCACACATTATATTGTAGGGGTGGAGGAATTTTGGGGCCTTCATTCTTTAACTATTCTCTAGTATGAGAGACGCAAGTCAAACCCTAATTACTTATTGTGAACTTTAAACATGAATATCCTCATTTTTTTAAAAAGATTTTGACCTAATAGCAGCTCCGGGGAATAATAATTGTTAGTACCCACACTACAAAAAAGACGGGGTTTAACTAGAGCTATAACCATCACTACCCTGTGTAGCGATGATTTTGACAACGGTTTTCTAACCGTCGGGAATCCGAGGGTCGCTAACATTTAGCGACTGTTATTTCAACTCCATCGCTAATTAGCGACGACTCAGTACCGTCGCAACATAGAGACATGTTGAAAAATTTGTAGTTTTGATGGAAGTTCCAAAACAGTTTGTAATAGGACCAGTCAGACCTGTTAGCTGACTGATGATCTAGAATCAGGATAGGTTGACCAACTGAGATGTATAGACAGTTGATGTAATAGATAGGTCATATAGTGAGGGGGAACTCAATATAAACAGGTTAAGTCTTGAAGAAGATCAGACAAGTCAGAAGATCAGATGATCAGACAAGTCAGATAGTCAAATGATCAGGCGAAGACATGAAGAATCGGAAGACCTGAAGATCAGATGACTACCAGAAAAACAAGACCAGAAGACCAAAAGATCTACATCAGAAGAATGAAGAAGAGTCTGTTAGTGTTGTTAAGACAACTTGCATCAGAAGACTCAATCAGGTAGACTGATCGGTTTTATCTGATCAGGTCAACTCACATCAGGTGACAACTAAAGATTCACCAAGACATACGAGGTTAATCAGACAAGAAGAATGTTAACCTTAGTTGGTAAAACAAACACTGAATAAGTGTACTTGTTAACCAATGAGAATGAGACACGTATGCACGGAGCTAACAATGCGAGATTCGGCGCTGCACAGTTAAACGGCTAGAAAGGACAAACTTACACGATTTTGGCCATGCCGTCTCTGAAGCACGTCATATCAAGCCTACAAGCTACCTAAAATAGCCTGAAATTCAAATTGCACTCCAACGGCTCTTTGATTTCAAGGTCTATAAATATGGGATCAACCTTCATAGTAAGGTTACGAAAATTATTATCAATCAAGCTCAAGCTCAAGCAAGATTTTCGCACAAAGAGCACAACTCAAGATGCATTCTAAGTGTTCATCCCATAAAGTTCTTAGCATAGAATTCTTATCCTCCAGCCTTAGGCTACTCAAATACTAGGATAGAATTCCAGTTGGAAATACAACAAATCTTATACCCAACCAAATGTTAGGTTAAGTTTATTTAGCAAGATTTGAGACTAGGGTTTCTAGTTTCTTATTTCTGGGATTGGTTGAGTGAGGACTCTTGAAATATCTGTTGTACTGTGTTGGACTAACACACTAAACTAAGTCCAGTTGGTTAAGTTGGTGCCCCTGCTGATAGGGAAGAGTGGAAGTATGACAGGTTGTCCAAACAACTATAAAAATCTTGTGTGCATTATCTGATTCACCTGCTTTACACCTTGCACACTACTTGTTTCTGTATTACATGCATATTCAGAGTTTGGATCAGATCTGCACCAAGCAACTGATCTGATCAGTTTGACACTTTGTCATCTGATTCAAAACAGATAACTTAGAATACTGATTAAGTAAACTGGTTTTTCACACGGGTAAAACTTAGCTTCCGCACATCAGTTAAACTGATAGACACCGAACTGATCTACCCTCAGGCGATCAGTAAGTTGGATATCAGTTCAAACTGATTTACACGCACTTTGATCAGGCATACTTGCTATTCACACCTGATCTCACAAAAAGTTTTCAGAAGTCTATTCACCCCTCCCCTCTAGACTTCTGCCCTCACGAAAACCCGTTTGGGACCTACAAGTGGTATCAAAGCAGTGGTTCTATGGAACACTGACTTTGAGTATCATCGGTTCTTGAGAAAGAACCATTGTGGTCACTTGAATAGATCTTTGAAAAATCTATTTTAAAACTCATCAGTTTTCAAAACTCACATTCAGCATGGACAATACTTCGGGTATGTATCATGATCTGCCTAAGTTCTCGATTGATGAGTATGCTGACTGGACCATACTCATGAGCAACCATCTGGGTGCAATAAGTAGCAGAATGATGAAAGTTCTTGAACAAGGACCCATCATCATTTACTACAACAACCCAGCTGAAGGAGGTGATCCAGAATATCCAACTGGAGCCAGAATCAGAAAGAGTCCTTCACTGATGGATGTCGTGGAAAGAAAATTGTCCAATCTAGATACTGTAGCCAGACACATCATCATGAAGACGATGGACAAGATAACACGTGAGAAGATCAAGTATATCAAGACTGCCAAGCAGATGTGAGATTCTCTTGCTGAGATGTGAGAAGGAAACAATTTGATTAAGGACAACAGATTGCAAGCCGAACTGGTAAAGTTTGAGAAACTCAAGATGCTGCCCAATGAAACCATAAATCTGCTCGATGGAAGAATCACTATGTCAGTCAACAAGCTTCGTGAACTGGGACGAGAAATGTCTGACAAAGATATCAACTACAAAATCTTGAGGTCCCTGACCAAGAAATGGGACATGAAAGTAACTATGATAAAAGATTGCCAAGACATTGCTAAGATGAAGCCAAGCAACCTGTTTCTCAGTTTAAAGGCTCATGAATTCGATCTGATTGAAAGAGGCCAAGAAGAAGAAGACGAGTCGCTTGCTGAAGCCACACCCGCCACATCAAAAGCAGTTGCATTCAAAGCGGCCAGTAGCAGTTCAAAGTCTACTGAACCTATTGGAAATATCATGAGTCAGGCTAAACAGATTGCTTTGCTGACCAGAAAGCTTGAAAGATCCAACATTCAACTGGGAAAGTATCGAAAATTTTATAGAGACTATCAGAACAACATAGGAAGAGATAGGAGATCTACTGACAGATCACAAAAGTGGAATCGTTTTGATGACAGAAGAGATGATTATAGAGATGACCACAGAGAAGATAAGAAAATAGATGATCGTTCTGAAGATAGAAGAGACAACAGATCAGAAAGAAGGAATTCTGATCACAGGCAAACTGGGAAGTCACCTGACAGATCCTACAGAAGAAATGAATCATCTGGCAGAAGAAATTCCGTGGAACCTGGAGCATGTTTCAACTGTCAGAAACCAGGACACTACAGTGCAAACTGCCCTGATCTGACTCCAAAAGAAAGAGAAGATAAGCGGAACATAAGAGAGCAAAGATACAGAGACAGAAAAGCAATGGTTGCTGATACAATCGAAATAGATGACTCGTATCTGCCTTCAGATGATTCAGGTTATTCATCTGTAGAAGACTTCTGCCTGATGACCACTGCAAATGATTTCGACAATTTCGATGATCTGATGTTCTAATCTGATGACGACATCTGCCTCATGGCTAAGGATGCTGATCAATCTGAGGTAACTTCTAAACCTTCTGTGTATTCTGTTTCCACACCTATTGTGTTGAGCACACCTGCTGGAGAGATTGATCTGCAGCTCTACAATGAGCAATTGCTTGATGATCTCTCTAATGCAGTAGACACATATACAATAGTGGAAGCTGAGAACGATAAGCTGAGGGCAGAGAACATTCAACTTGTTAAAGATAATGCTGCAAGTAAAGCTGCTGAACTGAAATCAGTTGAGACTGTTCAGAAGATGACTGCAGAACTAGAGTTTCTGAAAGTCAGCTCTTCTAATCAGGGTAAACTGGTTAAGGAACAGCAAGCTATTAACAAACAGCAAGCTGATGGTCTCAAAATTCTCCAAGCTAAGTTTGATGAACTCTTCCGACTGCATGAGAGTATAAAACAAAATGAGGACAGTTTGCGAAAGAAAGTAGAGATTTTTAGAAAAGCCTGTAAAAATATTGATGAAATAACAAGCTACTTTCGGAAGCCAACTGATAAGAAGGGTATTGAGTTTGATATCCCTTCTGGATCCTCATATGTCCAACCTGGTTCACAGTCCAAAAGTGAATTTAGGAAGATTTCTGAACAAGATACACGAAATGACAAATCTGTATCAAAGAAGGGAAACAGACCTGCTGAACAAGTAAGGCGAGTGTCTTATCAGAAAGGGAACATAAATGGACCTCAACTTATCAAGCAACAGCCGAGGAATCAACAGAAGAATCTTGTTCTTCTGAAGAAACCTCAACCTTATCAGTAGATAAGGAATCGGAAAGGACAATCTCGCAAGGGAAAGTCTAATCTGAATCCTAATCAGGCCAAGCTGCCTAACCAGCAAACCAAGGGTAAACTGCAGAAACCATTTGTGCAAAAGAGATATGAATCTTTTGATGGTAGCAGTCGTACCTATCCTTTCAACCAGAAATCTAGGACATCTACACCTGAACCACACTGGATTAAAAGAAGACAGACTCATCAAAAAAATCTCAAGCCTTCTGATTCATCCAAGGTTCACACTCATAATCATACTAACCAGAAAACACATGAAGGGATGTATGATTATGTAGATGCTTATGGGAGACAAATCAGGCCTTCTGATCTTGAAGATTACCATAGAAGTGCTCTGTTTGTTTGTATCCCGAAAGGTAAGACTAACCCCTCAGGACCCAATCCTACAGGGGTACCTAAAGCCTGATTTGATTGCAGGTTCGCGTGGGTTTGGCCAATAAAGGAGGTGTACAAGTAACTATCTGGTACATCAATAGTGGATGCTCAAGGCACATGACTGGAAACAAACATCTCCTCAGTTCATACACAGAACAAGAAGGTCCACGTGTACTCTTTGGTGATGACAACTTTGGTTTTACCAGAGGATTCAGATCCTTAAAGAATGATGATGTACAAGTTACTGGAGTCTCGTATGTCGATGGTTTAAAGCACAACCTATTATCGGTTTCACAATTCTGCGACAACGGATTTAGCGTTGAGTTCTCGACTGATCAATGCACTATCAAGAATCGAACTACTCAACAAATTTTGCTAATTGGTTCAAGGAAAGGAATGATCTACACTGCAGACTGGAACAGTTGTCCAAGAAATGCATGCCTGATTGTTAAGAGTTCCAAAAGTAGCAGTTGCCTCTGGCACAAAAGAATGAGTCATCTGAACTTTAAGACTCTTAACAAGATAGCAAGGATGTCCCTGTTTGAGGGTCTCCCGAATGAGGTATTCTCTAAGGATCAGACATGTGTCGCATGTCAGAAGGGAAAACAGGTTAAAGCCTCATTCAAAGGGATCCCAGGACCATCATCCAGCAGAGTACTGCAACTACTCCACATGCATTTATTTGGACCAGTTACACCACTTAATCTCAGCGGACGCAAATACACTCTGGTAATCGTGGATGATTATTCCAAGTTTACCTGGGTTGTATTCTTGTATAAGAAGAATGAAACTACAACAAAGATACCTGAGTTGCTCAAGAGATTTCAGAATGAAAAGGGTGTCAGTATCGTAAAAATCAGATCAGATAAAGGTACAGAATTTCTGAACTCCTTTATTACTGACTTTTGCACTAAGTTTGGTATACAACATGAAACATCAGCCGCCAGAACACCACAGCAGAATGGCGTAGCAGAACGGAGAAACAGAACACTCAAAGAAGTTGCTCGCACAATGTTGGCTGAACATGCAACTCCAAACCGTTTCTGGGCAGAAGCCATCAACACAGCATGTCATACTCAGAACAGATGTTCTCTGACTAAGATTCACCTCAAAACACCTTATGAACCGTGGAAGGGCAGAAAACCTCATCTTTCTTACTTCCATGTTTTTGGGTGCAAGTGTTTCATTCACAACAATGGGAATAGTCAGTTAAAAACCTTTGAAGCTAAGTCAGATGAGGGTATATTCTTAGGATATTCCTCAACTAGCAAAGCCTTCAGGGTGTTCAACAGGCGAACCTTAGTTGTGGAAGAGACACCTCATGTTGTCTTTGATGAGACATCTTCTGAACAAGAGAAATCTGCCTCAGAACAAGCAGTACCAGATCAACCAGTACCTGATGCTCAGAAAATGGATCAGTTAAGTAACAAAGAAAATGGATCAGACCATGTAACAGTGTATGTTCCTAAGCTTGATCTTAATGATTCACTAGGACAATCAGACCCTAAGGTACGTACAACTGTCGATGAAGAAGCTGGTACAACTGAGACAGTAACAACTAAACCATCTGGTTCAGGGGGAACACTTGATGTTCCGGCGGACAGACATCAGCATGTGATGATTCCAACATCAGCTGAGACTTGTCCATGCCAAGTAGATCCTATTACTGTACCACTCCCAACTATTAGTGACTCAATATCAGAAGAGGATGAAAATGTCCAAACTGATATACATCTGAAAAGAAGGACTTGGTTGAAAGACCATCCGACTGATCAGATAATTGGCAATCCTAAAGCCCGAGTCCAAACTAGACATAAGGTTGGTGAAAGTGCCATGTATTGTTGTTATCTGTCTTTGAAGGAACCTACCACAATAGAAGAAGATCTACAAGATGCCAGCTGGATTCTAGCTATGCAAGAAGAATTAGAGCAGTTCGAAAGGAATCAGGTTTGGAAACTGGTATACAGACCAACTCATCAAGATGTGATAGGCACCAAGTGGGTATTCAAGAACAAGAGGGATGAGAATAATGTCATCACCAGAAATAAGGCAAGACTTGTTGCGAAGGGATATTCACAATCAGAAGGAATTGATTATGATGAAACCTTTGCACCAGTCGCTCGCCTGGAAGCCATTCGGCTATTTCTGGCATATGCTGCCCACAGAGGATTTACTGTGTATCAGATGGATGAAAAGAGTGTATTTTTAAACGGGGTACTAGCAGAGGAAGTTTATGTTGAACAACCTCTAGGCTTTGAAAAAGACAACCAGGTGTACCGTTTAAGAAAAGCTCTTTACGGACTGAAACATGCTCCTAGAGCTTGGTATGATACACTATCTCAGTTCTTGGTAGACAGCGGATTTACTAAAGGAGTAATAGACAGAACATTGTTCAGAATAGAAGATGGTGAAGATATTCTGTTGGTTCAGATTTATGTGGACGACATAATCTTCGGATCTCCCAACAAGAACTTGTGTGATAAATTCAGCAAACTGATGCAAGGAAAGTTCGAGATGTCTATGATGGGCCAGATGAATTACTTTCTGGGTCTTCAAGTTAAACAAAGTACAGAAGGTATATTCATCTGTCAGGCAAAATATACTAGGAATCTGTTGGCTAAGTTTGGAATTCAGAATAGTAAGGAAGCCAAAATTCCTATGATGACTGGATTCAAGATGGATCCAGATGAGAATGGTCAAAAAACTAATCAGAAAGAATATAGGGCTCTCATTGGATCTTTACTATACCTGACTGCCAGCAGACCAGATATAACATTTGCAGTAGGTGTATGTGCCAGATTTTAGGTAAATCCGATGCAAAGCCACCTGGAAGCAGCTAAGCGGATTCTTAATTATCTGAAGGGGACAGTAAACCTTGGTTTATTCTACCCATCAGATGACAATCTAGAGCTTAGTGGGTATTCTGATTCTGATTATGGAGGTTGCAGAATAGACAGAAAATCAACCTCAGGTACATGTTAGTTCCTAGGTAGTAAACTGATCTCTTGGTTCTCAAAGAAGCATACATATGTTGCCACATCTACTACTGAAGCAGAATACATGGTTGTAGGAAGTTGTTGCTCCCAACTGCTCTGGCTTAGTCAGCAGCTGAGGGATTATAACATCGTAGCTACGAACGTGCCAATATTCTGTGACAGTAATAGTGTTATTGCAATTACGCATAATCCAGTTTTATACACAAGATGCAAGCATGTGGATGTCAGTCATCATTTCATAAGAGATCATGTGGGAAAGAAGAATATCATAATGGAAATGATCCACACTGATAAGCAGAGAGTTGATATCTTAACCAAGTCACTAGTTGAAGTCAGATTCAGAGAACTATGTAATGAGCTAGGACTTCTGGATTTAGGGGAAAGTGCACCAGAAATCTTTGGTGGACTGGTCTCCAAGACCAGTTGGTTAAGAAACTGACCAGAGAAAAAGGATCAGTTGAGAAATGGAATCTCAACTGATCATGAAGGATCAGTCAGGGACTGATCAGAAAAGGGATAACAGCTGAAGGGGGAACTTCAACTGCTCATATATAATCAGAAATCAGAAGGAATCTGATCAGATAAGTGGAACATTATTGGGAAATACTAAGGATTAGGCTACAATCAGTAAGGTCAACAGTAATCAGGCAAGCTAGATCAGAACATCGTGGTAACTGACTTATTACAATATCAGTCAGTTGGATAAGTTTTCTGATTTATTTATTTTTTCTATAAGCCTATGCTAATCTATGCTAGTTATTAATGTGTCCATTACTTTGTGATGTCATGCCTGCAAGCATTAAATGCGGATGTGGGTTTTTTGTATTAAATGCATTTATTGTGAGTTTTTAAGTCCAAAAGTTTGTCGTTTTAAATCCCTGATCGCACGATTTAATTACTTTTCAACCGCTTAATCTTGACAGTCCGATTAAAACATGGACACTCAAGTACGCTCAAAAATATTCGTGCAAAACTTTTCCCTCCCACCTATTTAAAACCATATCACTCTTTTTAAAACTTTTCGCATTTTCGTATTCATACATGCAAACTTATCCAGAAAGTTTCTCAATTTTCGACATTCATCCAGCGATTAAAACTCATTTCAAAAACTACAAATCACTTTTCTGGTAATTTGTTTGCTTTGAATTATTGATTATGAATATTATGCACTAGGATTATAGGTTGTATATGCATATGATATATTGATTAATTTGTTCATGATATATTTTTATGCTTATCCTTTGAAAACTATGAACAATATGCAGATATGGGGATATTATTTATGCAAATATTTAACATATTGCATACTGCATTTTGCACTGATTGGGACTTAATAGGGTTTGGAAAACCTAACTTAGGTTGTATATGTGTTTGCAGAAATGGCAACTTCAAAAGCTACCCCTGAAGTTTGTGATTATGCATCAATGGTAAAGGAGATCATTGACGAGAAATATGTTGATTTCACAACGACAACAGATCCAGAATCCTTGTCTTTAAGTCCCTCAGATGGCAATCCTTTCTTCTTCGGAAGCATTGTAGTGAGCTTCCTCTGTCGTTTCTCACTTGCCTCTTTAGCTTCCCGAGCTGACTTTGTTGCTATCTGCTTTCTTTTCACGATCCTTTTCTTGGGCTGACCCTGTGCTTCAGATTGCACAGATGAAGTTTGTGCATTGATCTTCTTTGATTTGGGCACATAGGGAGTAGGGTCATCATCCTTTTGGCCAGGTAATTCTTCGTCTCTTGAGAGAATGGCTTTGAATTTGGGCAAGTATTGCTTTCTTCCTTGATCAGACCATCGGAAGTTAGGTATTTTGTCAGCAAGAATGAGAGACACCTTGTGGATGTTGCTGACTTTCTTAGATAGCACAACATGATTGTGTTCATCAATCATGAATTTGTCTGTGTCCTGCAACAATCGATGCTTGAACAAACCCAACCAGTTCATATCCTGTGCCTTCTCAATAATAGCAGCCATCACGTTTTGTTTCTGTTGAGTCACGACATCAGGACTGAATGTTATCCCCAAGATTACTTTTGAAACAATTTCAAAAAGTAATATGTACTTTCTTCAGAAATGGTGCCTTAACATTTGTAATGTTCCCAATGTTGGCAGGTCGCAGAAGCACCTTTTGAAGGTATTCCTTGTCCATCATTCCAGCTGTGAACTCATCGGGAGCATTTCTTCCTGCTGGTAGGGTAAAGATCCTTTGCAGATCATCATTTGAGACATCTATTCTCATGTCACATTTTAATCAAAATTTATGCAAATTTTATACTTGTATTTAGTTGTACGGTGCAACTGAGTGACTCTTTGAATTATTGATTATGAATATTATGCACTAGGATTATAGGCTGTATATGCATATGATATATTGATTAATTTGTTCATGATATATTTTTATGCTTATCCTTTGAAAACTATGAACAATATGCAGATATGGGGATATTATTTATGCAAATATTTAACATATTGCATACTGCATTTTGCACTGATTGGGACTTAATAGGGTTTGGAAAACCTAACTTAGGTTGTATATGTGTTTGCAGAAATGGCAACTTCAAAAGCTACCCCTGAAGTTTGCGATTATGCATCAATGGTAAAGGAGATCGTTGACGAGAAATATGTTGATTTCACAACGACAACAGATCCAGAATCCTTGGAAATTCTTGATTGTCTTCGTCAAAGTAGGCTAGAGCAATTTTGCTTCAGACATCTGGACAGTGTCGCCGTCATTGAATCCCTAGAGTTCTTGTGAAAATTAAGGGAGACGGATAACAAGGAACTTTATTCGTTTGTTGGGGGAACGAGAATAGATGTCTCAAATGATGATCTGCAAAGGATCTTTGCCCTACCAGCAGGAAGAAATGCTCCCGATGAGTTCACGGCTGGAATGACGAACAAGGAATACCTTCTAAAGGTGCTTTTGCGACCTGCCAACATTGGGGACATTACAAATGTTAAGGCACCATTTCTGAAGAGGAAGTACAGATTACTTTTTGAAATTGTTTCAAAATTAATCTTGGGGATAACATTCAGTCCTGATGTCGTGACTCAACAAAAACAAAACGTGATGGCTGCTGTTATTGAGAAGGCACAGGATATGAACTGGTTGGGTTTGTTCAAGCACCGATTGCTGTAGGAGACAGACAAGTTCATGATTGATGAACACAATCATGTTGTGTTATCTAAGAAAGTCAGCAACATCCACAAGGTGTCTCTCATTCTTGCTGACAAAATACCTGACTTCCGATGGTCTGATCAAGGAAGAAAGCAATACTTGCCCAAATTCAAAGCCATTCTCTCAAGAGACAAAGAATTACCTGGCCAAAAGGATGATGATTGTAGGTCCCGAACAGGTTAGTGAGGGCAGAAGTCTAGAGGGGAGGGGTGAATAGAATTCTGAAAACTTTTTGTGCAGATTAGGTGTGAGGCGATTAGCTTCGATCAGAAAGTGAAAGTGAATCGGTTTGGGTCGATAACCAACTTTCTTGTCGCTCAAGGCGAATCGATTCGAGAACTATCGGTTTAAGCGATGTGTGCGGAAGCTTAAGTTTTACGTGTGAAAAACCGGTTTTGATAAATCGATTCCAAAGTTAATCTTTTAATCGGTTGATCAAGTGTCAAGTTTGATCGATCGAAGCTTGGTGCTAACTGATCTCAATTTGGAATATGTATGCGCTTTAAAGGTTGTGTGCGATTGTGTAATCAGTTAATCAAAGCGATAAAGGCACACAAGATTTATAGTGGTTCGGACAAACCAGTTCCTACGCCCACTCTTCCTATCACAAGGGGCACCTACTTAACCAACTGGACTTTGTTTTATGTGTAAGTCCAACACAGTACACCAACTAGATGTTTAAAGAGTTCACACTCAACCCGATCCCAAGAGATCGTAACTAGAAACCCTAGTGCGAAATCTTGCTAAACAACTTAACCTAACTTGGGGGTTTGGGTAAGATTGTATTGGTTCCAACTATGAAATCTTTTCTTGCGTATAAGCAGCCTAATCAGCTAGATGAAAAGATTTCTATGCTAAGAACTTTATGGGATGAACATTTAATAAAAATTAATCTTCTTGTTCGTGTTCTTGTGCGGAAGTCTGATATTAGCTTGAGCTTCTTGATTGTTCAGCGTTTCCTTTATTTCACTCTAAAGTGTAATCCCATATATATAGACCTTGAAATCAAAGAGCCTTTGGAGAGCAATTTGAATTTCAGTCTATATTTGGTAGACTTGCAGGCTTGATGTGACGAGCTTCGAGAACAGCATGGCCAAAAGCGTGAATTTGTACTTTGTAGCCGTTCTGAGAGAGGTAGCATCGAAATCCCAAGAATTAATTAGAAGCTCCGATCATACGTGTCTTGTTCTTATTGGATAGCAGACTCCACTTTTCAGTGTTGTTCTTCCAACTAAGCTTGACATTCTTCTTGTTCAGATCATCAACGTATGATTAGGTGAAACATCAGATTTCACCTGGTGAGCTGACATGATCAGTCTGAACTGATCAGTCTACCTGATAGAGTCTTCTGGTGCCGGTTGACTTAGCTTCAACTAGCAGACTCGGCTGATGTAGGTCTTCTGGTCTGATCTTCTGGAAGTCATCTGATCTTCAAGTATTCTAAGTTTGAGCTTTATGACTTCAGCTGAGATATCTGACTAGATCAGATCGATCTGATCTTCTGTTCTTGTCTTGCATTCCGGCCTGTCGGATATCAGCTGTCTTTTGAGTCTTCAGATCTGACCTATACATATTGAGTTTCCCCCTCAATATGTGACCTATCTAATTCATCAGTTGTTCTATACAATCATTATCAACTGGTCTCCTATAGCAGGTAATATAAACATCAGTCAGCTAACAGGTCTGACTGGTCCTATTACATGTGTTTTTGGAACTTTCATCAAAACTATAAATTTCCCAACAATGACCCTACTCCCTATGTGCCCAAATCAAAAAAGA
Organism: Stenogyne calaminthoides; assembly: GCA_037126765.1. Classification (NCBI taxonomy): domain Eukaryota; kingdom Viridiplantae; phylum Streptophyta; class Magnoliopsida; order Lamiales; family Lamiaceae; genus Stenogyne; species Stenogyne calaminthoides. The sequence goes on from JBBCBC010000010.1 coordinate 3,398,691, forward strand.
TCAATGCACAAACTTCATCTGTGCAATCTGAAGCACAGGGTCAGCCCAAGAAAAGGATCGTGAAAAGAAAGCAGATAGCAACAAAGCCAGCTCGGGAAGCTGAAGAGGCAAGTGAGAAACGACAGAGGAAGCTCACTACAATGCTTCCGAAGAAGAAAGGATTGCCATCTGAGGGACTTAAAGACGAGGATTCTGATGTAGAAATTTCGGGGGAAACTATTACTGAACATATAGTTAGCTCTGAGCACATAGGTAGTGCTGAGAAAGATGGAACTGAACTGGAGGAAACTACTGAGGCAGAAGAATGATAGGGAGATTTGGAGCCTTCTGATTCTGCCCACTTAAGCTCACTATTCAAAAAGCCAGCTCAAGAGCCCATACTCATTCTCAGATCACCCACCCCCACTTCAAAATCTCCATCACCCTCTTTCACAAAATTCAAAACACCATCACCCATCAGACAACCCACCCCACCTCAACCTGAGGTTGCTCAACCGGACCAAATTACGCATGAGCAACCGGAACCAGAACAAGCCTCACCACAACCAATTCCTTCAGAGGTTAATCTGCCAGAAGAACCATATTTGCCAGGCCAGTTAGATCGGCAGAAGGCAATGTTTGTTTCTGTGATCAACAACCCCTTCAACCGCAGGACGGTGATTGAACTTGACTCCCGTAGCGAGTTCACCCCGGCCATCAAGTTCTTGAGACAACGTGTCGATAATTATTTGAACAAGACCTTCCCTTATCTGGTGGAACACCCAGGGGTCAGACAGTAGGTGGCGGATATTCTGTTTTGGAGGGATATCAGACTGCAGGAAATTGAGGATTTTCTGATAATCCTAGAAGTGTTGGGCCAACCTGCGTTTGTTGACATGGAATTAAAGATGAAGCAGTTAGCTGGAGTCAACAGTGCAACAGAGTTAGCATCAGATGTTGATGTTAACTGGTTGATTAACAAGAAGATGGGTTACCCGGATGAGAAGGAAGATGCGATGTATGCTAATGAGGAGATAGTTGTCGATGAAGCAGCTGAGGGTGAAGCAGATGAGACCCTAACTGGCGAGGCATCAACATCTGAGAAGGCTGTCATGATTAAACCTGAGACCCTAGATCTGATTTTGACGACTATTCAAGATGGGGTAAAGGTATCTGTTGAAGATCAATTCAACGTACTGGCGGCGAATCTGATGAGTCAGATGGAAGAAAAGACAAGGCAAATAGTTGAGTCAGAACGGAACCTTACAGCTGTTAAGCTCTCCGATATGCATATTGATATTGTCGAAAGGGAGATGAAGCGAATTGAGCTGCTGGCAGACAAACTTGGAGTTGAGATGTCTACGTTGTCTGACATCAGAATTTTGCTCGAAGAAGTTTACAAATCTCTGATGAAGGCAGACATCAGTTTCAATGCAGCTTGGCAAAGATTTGAAGTGTCTATGTCTAAGGCCAGAACTGCGCTGTAAAAAGTAATTAGTAGGATGTTGGGACCAGCTCAGTCAGACTCGACCATTCGCATCACTCCTATGGAGATTGATGAGCTGAAGCAGGAGATGCTAAAACAATTTGGGATACTTGAGCGGAAACTGACAACTTTTTTGATGAAATTAAAAAGGGGGAAGGAAGTGGACCAGAAAAACAAGATGAAACACCTGAAGGTCCACTCGCCATTGTCGCTGACCAAGTCCCAAAACAAGTTGCTGCTGAGGTTCCCGACACTGAACTTGCTGAAATGTTCTCTACTATTGAAGAACACAACAGGCAACTCGAAGCTCAAGACAAGACTCTATCTGAACAGAAAGTATCAGTGGGAGATCTGACTGCTCGTGTAGACAAGATTGAGGATTTTTCCTCAACTATTCAGAAACTCTTTGAAACTGATGATCAAGCGAAGAGTCTTGAGCTGATAAAAAAAAGAAAAACAAGAAACGGGTCAAGCGGAAGCTAAAAAAAAAAACAAGCCCGAAAAGGAAAGAAAATTCAGAAGCTTGTGTTACCGGATCGTAGATGTTACTAAGCAAAGAACAGAAGGAAAAGAAGAACCAAGACAACAGAAGGAAATTCATTGAGGAAGCCACTAGGAGGTACAAGTTGAAAGAGGCAGCTGGGCTTAACCGAGCATACGCCGAAGACAGAGAAAGAAAGTTGCCATTGCTGAAGATACTGACTGGGAAGAAAGAGCAATACCTGCTCCGATTCTGAACATTCTGGTAGGTCGTGAAGATCTGCACGAACAATGGAAGATGATCAAAGCAGTCTGGCTCTGTGATGTCTATATTATCCAGCGCATACCAGAAGACCCAGATCAGGTGAAGTTCGATGAAGAATTCCTTAACTGGCTAGAAATCAAATACGAAGATTTCTACAGAGTGGTGATGCGAGAAGGCAAAATCATGTCCTTAGTGCCCACAACACCTAAGTATGAAATAATGATACCACCACTCAGGTCAGATAAGTCCTTTGATCATGTTGTCTTCAAGAAATTGTACTATCAGACTCTGAACGTGGAGATATCATTGAAGCTGACAGACAGAGAGATGTACTTATCAAATTATATGATATCTTTGAAATTCCAAGGGATCTGAGGACTGCTCTGTAAGTTTTTTTTTTAATATGTTAGGATCAGATGTTAGGTTTCCTGAGATTCTCTGTACTCGTATCTCCTTATATTTAATGAGAATCTGTTATCTTTTCTGATCTTAAGACAACGTCTCATTGTCTACTGATTTTTGTTGTTTCTGTTATTTACATTATTGGTCATATGTTTTTCTGATTTAATGTTTTGGTTCCATCAAAAATGGGGAAATTGTTGGGAAATTTGTAGTTTTGATGGAAGTTCCAAAACAGTTTGTAATAGGACCAGTCGGACCTGTTCAGGATAGGATGACCAGCTGAGATGTATAGACAGCTGATGTAATAGATAGGTCACATATTGAGGGGGAACTCAATATAAACAAGTTAAGTCTTGAAGAAGATCAGACAAGTCAAAAGATCAGATGATCAGACAAGTCAGATAGTCAAATGATCAGGTGAAGATATGAAGAATCGGAAGACCTGAAGATCAGATGACTACCAGAAAAACAAGACCAGAAGACCTACATCAGAAGAAAAAGAAGAGTCTTCTAGTTGTGCTAAGACAACTTGCATCAAAAGACTCAATCAGGTAGACTGGTCGGTTTTATCTGATCAGGTCAGCTCACACCAGGTGACAACTAAAGATTCACCAAGACATACGAGGTTAATCAGACAAGAAGAATGTCAACCTTAGTTGGTAAAACAAACACTGAATAAGTGTACTTGTTAACCAATGAGAATGAGACACGTATGCACGGAGCTGACAATGCGAGATTCGGCGCTGCACAGTTAAACGGCTAGAAAGGACAAACTTACACGCTTTTGGCCATGTCGCCTCTGAAGGATGTCACATCAAGCCTGCAAGCTACCTAAAATAGCATGAAATTCAAATTGCACTCCAACGGCTCTTTGATTTCAAGGTCTATAAATATGGGATCAACCTTCATAGTAAGGTTACAGAAATTATTATCAAGCTCAAGCTCAAGCAAGATTTTCGCACAAAGAACACAACTCAAGATTCATTCTAAGTTTTCATCCCATAAAGTTCTTAGCATAAAATTCTTATCCTCCAGCCTTAGGCTACTCAAATACTAGGATAGAATTCTAGTTGGAAACACAACAAATCTTATACCCAAACCAAAAGTTAGGTTAAGTTTGTTTAGCAAGATTTCAGACTAGGGTTTCTAGTTTCTGATTTCTGGGATTGGTTGAGTGAGAACTCTTGAAATATCTGTTGTACTGTGTTGGACTAACACACTAAACTAAGTCCAGTTGGTTAAGTTGGTGCCCCTGCTGATAGGGAAGAGTGGACGTAGGACAGGTTGTCCGAACCACTATAAAAATCTTGTGTGCATTATCTAATTTACCTGTTTTAAACCTTGCACACTACTTGTTTCTGTATTACATGCATATTCTGAGTTCGGATCAGATCTGCACCAAGCAACTGATCTGATCAGTTTGACACTTTGTCATCTGATCCAAAACAGATAACTTAGAATACTGATTTAGCAAACTGGTTTTTCACACGGGTAAAACTTAGCTTCCGCACATCAGTTAAATTGATAGACACCGAATCGATCGCCCTCAGCGACAAGAAGTTCGATATCACCCAAACCGATTCACACGACTCGATCGAGCATACTTGCTATTCACACTTGATCTCACAAAAAGTTTTCAGAAGTCTATTCACCCCTCCCCTCTAGACTTCTGCCCTCACGAAAACCGGTTCGGGACCTACACGACAGTTTTGGCAACGGTCATCTGGGTCCGGACCGGGTCAGAATAATCGTCGCTAAAACATCGCTACACCGTCGATAACATAGCGACGATTAACTTCCGTCGCTATTAGCGACCGCTATTTTTTATCGCTATATCCGTCGCTAAATCGTGAATTTTCGAAAGAAAAAAATGGCTCTAGGTGGTTCGAACTCGGGCCCGGGGGCGCCCGGGTGGGCACCGAACAACACGAGCCACGGACCATCTCGAACCCAACCACCAAGCATCTCATATATAAGTCACCAAGCCTCCCAATTAAATGAGACAATTATTCGCTCCCATGGGGGACCGAACACGGGACCTTGTGCGCCTGAGTGGGGATAAATTCCTCTCGGGCACTTGCTTTCTTGCGTTTACTTAAATATAAGACACCAAGCCTCCCAATTAAATGAGACAATTATTCGCTCCCATGGGGGACCGAACACGGGACCTTGGGCGCCTGAGCGGGGGTCAATTCCGCTCGGGCACTTGCTTTCTTGTGTTTACTTAATGAAAATTAATTTTATATTTCCTAAAAATCATTTTTTTACAATTTTTTTAAAAATCTTTATTTCAATTATCTTATTTATTAATTCAATCACATTTTTATATAATAATTTTTTTATATAAATTAAAATTAAAATTAAATTATATTATATTAAAATTATATTTTTTACTTGTTTTTTTAAAAAAAGTACTTCCTTTCTTTTAAACCTGTAATACTTTTCCATCTAAACAAGTAATATTTTTCTATTTAAACAAGTAATACTTTTTTATCTAAGCAAGTACGCCCTCCGTCCTATTTTTTATTATCCATTTACTATAGACACGGAGATTAAAAAAAAGTAGGAGATAATAGTATTAAATGGTGTAAAGTGGGTAAAGTGGGTTTGGTGGAGGGAAATAATAGTATTAAATGGTATAAAGTGGGTTTGGTGGAGAGAAATAATAGTATTAAATAGTATTGAATGTTGCTTTATTGCCTTATTTGGAAATGGATAAACAAAATTACGATGACTATTTATGGAAAGCGGATAATCAAAATCAGGACGGAGGGAGTAATACTTTTCTTTAAACAAGTTATAATTTTCTAACTAAACAAGTTATACTTTTCTAACTAAACAAGTAATACTTTTCTATCTAAACAAGTAATACTTTTCGTAGGGGTGGTCGAGTGCCAACGTCTCAAGAGCGTTTAGAGGGCGTCCGAGCCGTAGTTCATGTTAACAAATAAAAATATTAATATTAATTATGAACTTATTGTACAATTAAATAAATTATATTACTTACTTCCGCCATGTTGTGCTCCAGAATCGACTGGGATCCGGCCCTATGCACAGCGACGCCCCCATCCCCTCCTTACTGGCTCAGGCGATTTTGGCAATTCTTCCGGCACATCTCCTGGTATGCTGGATCACTCCAAACCGCCACAATCGACGCCCAGACGCCTGGGTCCATCTCATCCGTCATATTCAGGCCTTCATCCTTCCACCCAGCATGCCACCTATAAAGCAAGTCCTTGTACCGGGCTTGGGCAAGCTTACAGAACAGCTTGTAGAAATCGACCGGTGTCATACCATCCCTCCACTTTGTCTGTTTTTGCATTTCATTAACACAAAATTTATTTAATTTATATATAACAATATATATATATATATATATATTAAATTAAAATAAGTAATCAACTATTGTACGTACCCTAAACTCGTCGAAGTAGAGTTGGCGTTGTTCTTCAGACACGCCTCTCCAACTGTGGGCCCCCATAGCAATTCCAACTCGCAAAAATGGAGTTGGTGGCTAAACCGGAAGCCTCGTGACCGGGTATGATGCTGAAACATATTAAAAAATTAATAAGTATAATTAAATAATTAATTGTATAACTAAACAAATTAGTAAGTAAAAGTTATACCTTACCTTTCCGAGCTCAGATCGATCGACAATCGAGCAGTGGAGGCTGAGCCACGATGAACAGAGGCCGAGGCTGAGCTCGACCCTACTAGAGATGACCCTGCGGGGGGCGGGTGCTGTGAGCTGGACCCGTCGTGGGCGGGTGGGTGCAGGTTCACCTGAGGTCTAAGGATCCTCTTCCTCCTAGTGCTCTGAGGAACCGACCCGTCCTCCCGACCACCACCTCTGCCTCGACCATTGCCGATGCCGCGACCGCTATCACTACCACGCCCACCTTGACTAGTACTCATCAGCATTATATAAAACAAATTCATAATATTTTTTACTAACACTTTTTAATTAACCAACAAATTTCGACAGAGTCTCGACTGTATTATATAAAACTCATCTTCTAGTCAACCAACAAATTTCAATTCTAATTCCTAACACATTGACTAACAATATCTAACCAATCAAATAATTTGACATAAATTAATTAATTAAAACAATTAATTAAAAACGTGCCTAAATTTCGACAGAGTTTCGACTGTATTATTATACACTCATCTTAGTCAACCAACAATCTAACAATTCTAACATATATATATCACATAATAAAATAATTACATAAACATAATTTCATAATCTAACATGTACGTTAAATTGATATTATCTAACCAGACTAATATCCTAATCAACCAGACTAATCTAACATGCATATACATAATTGACTAATTAAACTAACATGGATACATAATTAATCTAACATTAATCTAATATATATCTAACAATAATCTAATAATATCAAAATTATATCAAAATTAATCTAATATATATATATATACACACACGCATGTACGTATATAAAATGAGAAAATAAACGGTTAAAAATTAGAAAACTTATCGTCAAACGGAAGAACGCGACGGTACGAAGTTTTCCACGTGCACTGAATGCTCAGGACGGCGACAACGAACGGCGTACGGCGATGGCATCGGACGTACTATTTGTGAAAAAAATAGCATCAGAATGTTGTGGGCGTTGTTTATATAGTTGGAATTTAGCGACGGATACTTAATGTCCGTCGCTAGTCGCTATATTCAAAAGAACGTCGCTAAACTCGGCCTGGGCGGTGGTCCAAGTGTCGAGACGCTTCGTGCCCCGGGTTCGACTTTAGCGACGGATTTAACCGTCGCTAAACGATCGGATTTGACCCGGTTTGAATTTTTCGTCGCTAAACCGCCTCTATTCCGTCACTAATAGCGGCAGTTACCAAAACCGTTGCTAAATACGATGACTTAGACCGTCTGACTTAATCCGTCTCTAAAAGTAGCGACGGTTTGTCTAGCCGTCGCTAATATCCGTCCTTAAAACCCGCATTTTTTGTAGTGTCATGTTGCAGACTAGCGACAGCTGGCCGCCGACCATGACTTGGGAATTACGGTCATTTAAAGGAGCACTCAGTTACATTAAATGCACGTATTGATGGTCGCTTGTGGTTGCCTCTGATAGACGACCACGGAGCAGGGCCGACCAGGCGACATCCCTCATAACAGAAGCAATGTTCGGGATAGCTCGACTACATATAGGGAACGGGTTGAGCTGGGCCGAGTTGGCGACCACGAATTAGGTCGGTCAGCGTATCTAGAAAAAGAGCCCAAATCTCGTTATAATTACTCAATAAAGATAAATTATGAAATGAAGATCATGGTGAGGGATTTGCAGGGCATATTAAGGAATGAAAAGACCTTGCATATCTGTTATTTCCCGATTTCTAGGGCTTGTACACGGTCCATTAGGGTTTATAATCCTTATCATGTAATCTTATAAATAGGGGTTAACCTCAAAAATAGGATTCGAAATCATTAATAATAAAAGTCTTAAGAGCTATATTTTACGTGTTTTTACATACCTTTGTTCGTTTGGTTTTTTCTTCATTGTTTATTATCCTAGCATAAAATCTAGGTAATAACAATAATGATAAACTATTTCAATCTCTAAATCTAAATCTAAATCATGAGTAAATTTAAAAGCACATAAATTGAGTATTTGATGAATAACGGAAATTGCTAAATAGCGCGAATTGCACCTGCCCTTAGTTTGATTTACTATGTGGGTACGATCTTGTATGCATATTGTTGGGATGGTCTATGATATTTATCAGGTTTTTGAATCTTTGATCAAACAAATTTTATTATATCTATAAGATGTGGGCAATTACTTTTGTTTTTATTTAACAAAATTTATTATATATACAAAATGTGGGCGATTACTTTTATTTTATTTAGTTAATTTATATTTTTAGGTATATACATGTAAATTGGTATGTTGGATATGGATTTAATTGCAAAAGTAATGCTCTGATACAATGAAAGAATTACTTTCATCTTATCTAATAGTCTCGAACTTATAAAAAGGTATTAGATTTGTTCGTTATTTAATTTTCCTAACAATAAGTGACAACGTTTAAGGATTGATGTGGTAGAGGGATGAGAAACGGTCAGTTTGGCTTAAAAGAGCGACAATGAGTCACTGAGAATCGACAGGGCTCACAAGACAAAAATCTTGTTTGAAAATCACTTTGGAAATCGAAAATTAGAAGAAAATGAGTATACAAAATCTGCAATTGATAGTAAAGAAACGTTCATAGCCTTGAGACGAGGGGGAATTGTCCACTTTGTGTAGTGATTTGGTATCAATTTTTCAAAAGAAGCTGGGTCACACCTGCTTTCAGAAAAAACACTTCTGCACTGTTAATTAGAGGTTGAAAATAGGTCATAAATCCAAGTCAACAGTCTAACATTTGAGCTATATTAACAATTTATCCACGTGTCTTCATCTGATTGGACACAAGTTTAATTTGCTTAGAAATTTCTCCTTACGCTTTGTTCACAAACATTTTATGAATTCTTGGAGTGAGAATGAGTATTTGGATACCACATTTGCGAGCTTCAATCTTTTATATGTCTATGAACTTAAACAAGCTAACGTGAATCACGACTGGACTAAGTAAAAATTTTAAGTTGCCTATTGAAAGGTGTAATTGGATCACCTCTTTTTCGGAAAGAGCTAATGCTCGTTGGTATTTTGTTTGGATACAAATACTCTTTTGTTTAAATGTCGTTTGAGCTTTTCCTAGGAGCGAGGTCTCAGGGAATTCCATGATGAGAGACTAAAACTCAATTTGTATTATCAAATAAAATGAGATCCTAATATATTTAGGATACTCTTGGGGATTAGCTTCTATTTAAATTGTGGGTTGCATGCCTAATTCATTTGATGAAGATGAATCCGTACTGAGGAATACACGTAGGGGAAAATCTCGGCTCGGATCCCCTGTTTCATTTCCCTATTTTATCTCCTGTTCCACATCTTAGATTATTGGCAAGTGTACATTTCATAATATTTATAAATATGTGAATAACATCCTAACATAACCAGATAGTTTATTTAGGAAATTATGTTTATTTAAGTAAAACTAATTAATTCCTACAAAATCTCATTCCAAAAAATCTTATAAAAATATTTATAATTAATTAATTTAAATTACACACATTTATTTATATATATATAAACTAAAAATAATAAATAACACAATTTTGGAGACCGCATAACATTAAAAATATAAAAATTAATGTATATTTGTCTTTATATATAACTTTCTTTTTTGTATTTGAATTTTGATTAAAAAAAATCTTATTAATTACTAAATCTTCAACTCTTAAAAAATATATAATTAAAAATTAAGTAGCTTGTGAGATTTGCATGAAAAACAATAGAAAAAGAAAAGAAAAAAAAGAAAAGAAAAAAAAGAAAAGTAATGTAACTTTAAAAAAATCTAAGTAAATTAATTGTATTTTTGTACAAAATGCAAATGAATTATTAAATATTGAAAATTTCAAAGCATTTATGGAATAGAATATGTCGAATTTTTTGGTACAATAAAGGTATGCATATTCTAAATTAATTTTAATATATTGATTTTTTTTTAATAATACACTTATAAATATACATAAATCAACACTAAATTTGAAATTGCACGATGAGCACGTCTGACGAATGAAAATATAAACCATTCAGTATATAAATAAAAATTTAATTATGTTATTTCATGACATTTGCATACGAAATTACTTCAATAAATAAATATTATAGAAGTTACTTTATTAAATATTATAACAATGATATTTGTATATGTATTTATCGAGTTTGGTTGTAAAATTTTATAATATTTTTAAATGTTGAAGTTTTCATATAATTCTTTTGATAAGATATGCAGTCATTTTTTTATTCTAATTTAATTTTTTTATTTTTAAATGATAAATTAAAACTATTATATACTTACGTCAATTAATAATTAATAAAGTTAATATATATTTATGTGGTTTAAATTAATTAATATAAATATTTTTATTAAAAAAAATTGAAATGAGATTTGGTAGGAATTAATTAGTTTTACTTAAATAAACATAATCTCCTAAATAGACTATTTGGTTATGTTAAGATGTTATTCACATATTTATAGATATTATGAAATGTACACTTGTCAATAATCTAAGATGTGGAACAGGAGATGAAATAGGAAAATGAAACAGGGGATCCGAGCCGGGAAAATCTAGTAGTGTTTAATCCCATCAAATATAAAAGCTAGCATTCCTTGATATAGGATTGAAATATTAAGAGCATGTTTGGCTCAACTCATAAGCTCTTTTTTTTTTTTTTGGGACAGGAACTCATAAGCTCTTTAAAATAATTTATAAATTGTCTATAAATTTATAAGTTGTCTAAATTTGTTTGGTAAAATAAAATATTTAACATCTTATAAGATCTTAAAATAAGCACTTAAGAGCTTATGTATAAACTCCAAAAAAGTAAGTTGAGATATCCCAATTTATTTTACTAAAATTGTATAAGTTATATCTTATCTTATCCACCCCAATCCCAGTTGGCCCAAACATGGCCCGACCCAGCCCGATCACAACCTAGTCCGACCTAATCACAACCCGGCATGATAAGTGGATTATATTGCGTTATTTAAGTTACTTAGAGTGTGATTATTTGCATTTTAATGTGACTTCTTTGTGTGTTTTTCCACTTATATGTACGTTGATGAGTTAAAAGCTCACTTGATCTTTTGTTTGAGTTTTTTGGTGTTTTTAAGGCATTTTTGGAGATATAGAAGTGTTGGAGAATGACTCAAAGATCCATAATAAGTATTGGGCTGAATTTTACTCACTGCAACCCACACTAGGGGGCCTAGTGTGGTCCAAAATCTTGAACCAGATGGGCCAGCGGGATTTCTCACTAATTTCAGCCCAAATATCACACAAAAAAGAGCAGTAGGGCTCACGATTGGAGGTATTCTGTAGCGGAGATAGTCGTACGCAAGAGAAAGAGAATTCTGGGAGTTTGAACCAATGGGAGAGAAGATCGCCTTTACCGCTTTAAGTATTTTTCTTCCTAGAACTATGAACTCGCTATTTTGTATTTTTGTTATGACTATGGACGGCTAAGTCCCTTATTCCAATTCCAGGGATTTCTAAACTTGTATTTGATGATTACTAGTTAATTTGATATCGTTTGTCAGACCTTTATTCTCAGATTATTTATATCATCTGCTTTAACTTTTTGCATGTTAGGATAATTAATTTGGTTTGGCCACCTAGGTTAATTTATTCTTATATGCCTGTTAGTTCGTATCACGTAATTCGTAATTGTTGCGTGTATATGACAATTGGTAACAACTAGTAAAATTTGCAAGGGTGATATAAATTGAATTCTTTCAAATCGAGCTAGCGTATTCGGGAATTTATTTGACCTTTATCCTAGAGGCTAATGCTTTTACTGACTTAAATTTAGATCGTATCTTGACTGTTCAGATAAAAAGGTTCATTGAAGAGCGTATTTCAATTGGATAAAATTAAGGGATAAAACCGATAAACAGAGCTTGTTGTTTATTGAGGGTCATTAGTCTGAGAGTAAGGTTAAGCAAACAATACTTTTAATTAGAAAAGTCAAAATATAAGTGAAGAATGAACTGTGAATTGGAAGTCTTTCATCATTTGAATTCGATTATTTATTGTTTCTGCGATATTTAATTATCTAGCAATTCTCTAAAAAAAATCCAAAACCCCCCTTTGTCGCCTCTTTAAATTCATTCGACCCTTACTTGTCCTACTATACTCTAGTGGATCGGTTAAGGAAATTAATATATTTTTGGGTGCCGGCGACAGCACACCACGGCCTGAGCGCGAACGCGGTCCGACTAACTCAATATGCAAAAAAAATATATATATACTACCCTCCATCCATCAAATTTATGCGCACTTGCCTTATTCGTCTGTCCACCAAATTTATACACACTCCTTTTATGAAAATAGTTATTTTATATTTATCCATCAACCATCACTTAATTACTTCAAATGTCATTGTAATTTACTCACAAATAATCACTTTATTTATAAATTAATCCCACAATACCCCATAATACCCTTACTTTATCTATTTTATCTATCATTTTCTTAATATTTGTGTCCACCACATCAAGCATAAAATTGTGGACAGAGGGAATATTATTTTATATTAAATTAGAATTAAAGAATTATTTTTCTTAAATTATCAAATAACTTATAAGTTTTTTTTTTTTGTCAAACAATTTAACAACTTATAAGCTACTTAAAAGTAGGGGTGTTTTTAAACACTACTCCACCCCTATAAACACTTATTTTTAAAAAAGTTGGATCTAACCAACTTCTAAAATAAGTGATTCTACACTATTCAAATTGAGGTTGCAAACCCCTATAAGATGTTAGAGCTTATAAAATATTGAAAATAAGCTTACACAAACGGGCCCTAAACCAATAACTCGAGTTAGAGTTGAAAGTGAGTCTTGGAATTTATTCAAATCTTGTTATATTTCATCGTTGCTTGCTTACCTAGCTAGCTTGTTATCATTATTGCATACATACGTGGTTTTTAACTGGTCACTATTATACTCTTAATTAGTAAAAGTTTTTAAAAAATTGTGATTAAATGGCATGCAAGAATATTTCTTTTTTATCCTTAATTAGTAAGAAACACAACACATGCAACCTCTATTTTACGACTTCTGCGGGAAAAAACTCTGAATCTCGTACGCATCTTTTACGCAATTATTGTACCCATGACGGTAGGAAATATAAAGGTCGCACTCGCACTATGATTGACTTAGAAGCATTTAAAGAAAAAACAAAAATTGACACCAACGTATGTGTAAGATTTTAAACAAGAGGGAGCTGGTTGTATAAGAATCCCAACATGTGGTATAAAATGAAACAAATATATTATTGTATAGTTATAAAAAGATTAATTAAAAGTACCGGAGTATTTGCAATTTCATTAATTACTAGCAATAGTCGTAATATTATCAAGCCGAAAGTTAATAAGAGTGGGGCCTGGCCCATTGGGCACCTATCATCTAACGAACATGAAGTATTCACATGATAAATCTTCTATACATTTAGGTGCACCGTTAAAATACATGCAATTTGTACCTTAAAAAATGATATGTAATTTGTTATAGTGAAAAATACAACTTGTTTACATTAAACCGTATAATTATTAAAAGAAAAAAAAGTTTAACAGTTTAGTGTAAATAAGTTGTATCTTTTAAAATAACAAGTTGTATGTTTTTAAAATGTACTATGAGTGCACGGTACATCTGAATACTGAAAGAATTTTGTCTCATCTAAAAGTCCGAACTTGTAGAGAGGTGCTCATTGCCTCAGCCCTCTGAGGAGGAGGCCCAACGAGTGGACAATTTTAAAATGGTTGGAGTGCTTTCCACAGGAATCGAACCCATGATCTAGGCTGAGCCAGAGGCTCTGATACCATTAAAGAATTTGTCTCATCTAAAGGTCCGAACTTGTAGAGAGGTCGGGAATCAATTCATTTTTTTTTTATTTCCCTCAACACTCACCCTCACTCGTGAGCCGAATCATTGCATTTGCTCTTTGAGGAGGATGCTCAGCGAGTGAACAATTTAAATGGATGGAGTGTTTTCCACGGGAATCGAATCCAGGATCTGGCTGAGTCAGAGGCTCTGATACCATGAAAGAATTCCGTCTGCATGAAAGAATTTCGTATCATCTAAAAGTCCGAACTTATAAAGAGGTGCGGAACTAATTTGTTTATTTAATTATCCTCTACAAATACACATGAGACTCACATAATAATGTAATATTGGAATATATATTTAATATATGTCGCAAATACATATGTTGACAAGGTGGTGGGAAAGGATAATTCTTGGTGGGCAGATTCTGCCCTGGGCAGAAAATACTATTTTAAATTTGGTGGGCTTGATTGAGGACATATTCTTGGGTGAGCTTGATTGAGAGCAAAGACTTTTTAATGATTCTGCCCTTGATAGAATCTGCTCATTTAGCATCTTCCGTTGGGAAATTTGACTTCAATCATTGAAATGGAGAGTTGACAATTGCACATGACTTATTATTGTACAAATAGTTGAATTTAATTCTCACATAAGGCACTTGCAAGCCATGGATGCCGTTCAAATTTCTCGTCACTCGTAATCATTGATACATCTCCCGAGACATTCAATTAACAAAATATCGTTCTTTTTTCTTTAGAGAAAATTACAGTCCACTACGCAAGAGTGACTCCCCCTCATAAATTAATACATTTACTTTTTTGACTTACATTTAACTACAAATGGTATATTAAATGACTCAATTGTCCATATTTCACATTAAAAAAAAGAGGACCGGTCATCTCTCTCTCCCATTCTCCATCTCTCATTTTCAAAATTCCTTCTCACTCTAAAATCCTTTTTTTCTCTCTCTCTATCAAAAATCTTGTTCATCCTCTTCAAGACCACAATTTGTTCATTCTCTCTCAGATATCACCGTCTAGCTCTAAGATATCCTCTCTAAGACCACAATTTGAAAACACCCCCTACATATAATTAGGGATTTATACCAGATTGAGAATTCCCGCGGCCGCTCCGAGAGATGGCGAATCTGGAGCGCCAGAAATTGACGCTTGTGGCAACCCGACGGAGGAATCAAGCTTCCGATCTGCACCCTGACGGAGCCGATGGTGGTGTCGAGAAGCCATCCAACATGGAGGCGGAGTCAGATATAGCACCGGATCGACGGATCTATTCGTCGCCGAACTCAGATAGACGGATCTGTTCGTCGGACTTCGGTGGAGGCCAACTCGTTTCGATGGATCTGTACAACTTTTGTATGGTATGTTGTTGATCTCTCTTTATTTTATTTTCCAATTAAAATGTTGATTCTCTTCAATTTGCACTGCCCATCCCTATTTCTTGATTTTTGTAAGGAACTTTTTGAATACTCACACATAGTTTGTGACAACGACGATGATGAAGGGGCAGATGCAGACATATTTTCATTTTTTTTAATCTATTTTTCGGATCGGGAAATCAGTGTTGACGACGGAGGTGGAGGAGGAGGCGGAGGCTCGGTTAGACGCAGAGGAGGAGCCAGCCCTAGCGTTAATTTTTTCAGTCCTCCTATCCTTTTCAACTGTATTTTTATGTGAATTGAAATTTTATTTGCTCAGATATGTGCCTTTGGGGTCATTATAATTGTGTTCGGATCTATTCTCGGATTTTGGAATGGGTCCCAGAAATTTGTTGTTATTTTTGTTGTTGAAGCTTTGAATGAAATTTGGATATATGCTTTTGTGTTTCTTGTTGTTGAGTTTAATGAGATAAAGTGATTCGGGTTTTTGCTGATTCGGGTTGCTTTAATTTTGTTAGGTGATTTTTAAGAAAAATAGGGGTTTAATTTCTTCATTGGGGTTGTGGGTTTTCTTTAATTTGATGTTTCTTGGTTTGGATTGCAAGATTCATGGTGTTAAAGACTGGTTTCATATTATCTGCATTCTTGTTCTTTAATGTGCTTCAGATTGACGAGGAATTCAACATATTTGAAGGTTTTGTGTGTTATAAAAACATGAAGTGTATTATAATGTATGTTTCTATAAGTGTTGTTTAATTTTCAGCAAATGGAGCAAATTATAGGTTGTGTGAAGAACAACTAAAATCTTGTGCAGGTCCTTTGATACCTAAGGGTGTGTTTTCTTGATGGATTTTTATGTAGCCATAATTGTGAATTAAATTTGTCAATTATAGCTTGGGTTATTTGTAAGGGTTGTTTAATTTTGAACTATTTGTAAGGGTTGTTTAATTTCGAACTATTTTGGTAATTGTGTGTATTTTATTCGAGATAGGGAATTTTTGGTGTTGTTCTATAACTGATTGTAGTCAAGAGATTTGAAGTTGATTATAAGAGACACTTGGGAGATGGAATCTGCAGAAGAAGTTAGAGAGCTTTATGCTATCAAGAAATGTGGAAAAGTGAGATTTTTGTATGTATAGTGAGATTTTTGTATGTATAGTGAATTTTTTGTATATATAGTGAAATTTTTGTATGTATAGTGAGATTTTTGTATGCATAGTGAGATTGTTAACAGTCGAGTAATTTTTGTATGTATAGTGCAATTTTTGTATGTATAGTAAATTTTTTGTATGTAAGTAAATTGAAATTTTTGTATGTATATTGAGATTTTTGTATGTAAGTAAATTGATAAAAAAAAAACTGAGCAGATTGAAATCTTTTTTCATAATAATAAGGAAGTGAATTTTAAAAAATAAGGAAAAAGGAATTGAAGGAAATTGGGATTCAAATATGTGGGCTATCCTAAATTAGTCAAAATTTTAAAAAAAATGAAAAAAAAATCACTTTAATTCAAATATGAGATGTCAGATATGAGGCACTGTTCATGGGGGGCGGGTCACTATTCACGTCAGAGATGTCACTTCACTGCAAAAGAGAATAAAAATAAGGGTAATTTGGTCAATTTGTTGTCCTTTTTGTAGTTGATTGTAATTGTAAAAAGCAATTGTATTAAATTGTCAAAAATCAGTCCATTTTGTAGTGCAATGTTGTTCATCCTTTTCTTTAATGATATACACATTCCTAGTGTACATGAGTAAGACTGGACCAGGGTTACATTAATTATATTACTGTTATATACAAAAATTATTTTTTTTAGGTAAAGTTAAATTTTAAATAAGAGTTACTCAGAGATTTTGAAATAAAACGATTTAACTTTACCTAAAAGTTTGTCTTTTATAAATAGTAGAGATTATTTGTTTTCTTTTATCCTAGAGATATATATTTGTCTCATTATTTAGTTATTTTGTTTAGTAATTAAAAACTTTGAGAGTCCGTTGTTTAAATGTTGAATATTGAATTAAAATTAAGGTTTTTCCTTTGACAAAAATTTATATGAGATGGTTTCATGCATGAGATGAAGTACAACTTAGTACAATTAACATTCACCCCTCTCAAAATATTAAAATGTCAAATTACACTCTATCTCACCGTGAGACGGTCTCATACAAGAGTGTCTCTTTTTCTTTTAGGGCGTTGCCTAATATCAAGGTGCGCGCTCGTCTCTTTTAATTTATTTTTCATTTTGTTTATTGGTACACTTGTGTTGCATCAAATTTTCAAAATTCGATTTATTTACAATTTACCCTAATTATACAAGTTGATAGTTAAAATCTAAAGACAAAAATTTGTATTGACTTGGTTCATGCATGAACCTTGTTTTTAATTCATGTCATTTGACTCTACCCACAGTATAATATGGGTCAAGTTTGGTTGTTTAGAAAAATATTTTAAAAATGAGTTAAATTGATCAAATAATCCAGATGCATAGCATAGATCTAGTTCATGAGAGATCAACTCAAATCTAAAAGAGTTTGTCTAAATAAGACGTGATTTACTTATTGAGTGTCACTATTCACACCCCAAAATTCTCTAAACACACCCCATTTGTTAAACACACCCCAATAAAATTTAATAATTAGTATGCATTACTAACATTCCTATTATATCCTTCCTCCATCAAAATAGAAAAAAATAATACTTTCCTACCTTTTTTTTCTTCTAATTAATATTCTTCTCCCAAAAAAAAATCTTTTATTCATAATTTTTTTTCAAAAATTGAAAAATTCTTAAAAAATAATCTGAATTTTTATAAAAAAAATCAACTACATCTTCAAACATATACCAGTTTAAAAAAAATCTTTAGCGAAATAGAAATCTTCAAAAATATTAAAAAAACTAAATAAATCTGTAAAAATATTAAAAAAAATTGACTAAATCTTTAAAAATAATTAAATTTAAAGAATAAACATCTTCAAAAAATTAATTAACGTAATTAAGATCTAAAATGACAATTTTTAATTTAATTAATTTTGAAGATTTTTTTTTAATATTTTTCATATTTTATTTAGTTTTAATTGATTTAAAAAAAATATTTTATTAATTTTTAAAATATAGTTAGTTAATAATACTTTTCAAAGTGAAAGAGAGTTAGAGAATTAAAATCAAAGTGATAATATTCATATAGCTAACTTAGTCATTCTATGTATATTTATTTTTGTCTTTAAAATTATGGGGTGTGTTTAGAGAATTTTGGGGTGTGAGTAGTGGAACTCTTACTTATTTTTCTTTTAAGAAAAAACTTTAAGCTCTATAAATTAAGTTAAGATCTTGTATTTATACATTTGGGTTACTTTCTTATGAGATATTTTCCCGTAAAAAATTAGTTCAAACGAAAATTAAAAAGTTGAAAATTCGTAAATTTTGCGCGGGTCGAACTAAGTCAAGCGGATTTTTTCGAATAATTTGCGTAAAGGCTAAATAAGAAAATTCGCTCCCAGTCTGTGTTACTATAAAGGCAAGTATGTGTTACTGTAAGGACAATTATGTGTTTATTATGTGATGAGGAATAAAAAAATATTTTTACTAATTAATGATTTAATATGGTGGTTTAAGCATTTACTTAAGGCAGTTGGTCACAAATTAAAAAGAGAAATAGAAAAAAAATAGAGACGGAAACAGAAGAAAATACAGAGAGTGTCGTTTTGTTCATACATTAACACACATTTCTCTTTACATCAGGATATTGTGTGTGTATAATGACACAATTTTCAATACCTCACAGATAAATATGTGTACTGAAAAAACAAGCATGTGTTATTTGTCCTTACAGTATATAAACATGTAACTACAGTAACACATGCTTATTTTTTTAGTAACACATACCTCGAAATGAGTTTTGCTATTTTGTCTTTGCACGAATTTTATAGGAAAACTTGTTTGACCCAGTTCGACCTGCACAGATCCGTGAATTTTTCCCTCCGAGTTTATGTGCTTCTCCTTCTAACCCACCTATCATGTTTCACGAATCATTTTCTTACAGTAGCACATATATGTACTCACGGTAACATATGTTTGTGTTTATAATAACATAGATCTCAGACTGAGTTTTGATGTTCTGTCTTTGCGCAAATTTTATTAAAAAAATTATTTAACTCGGTTCGACCTCACATGATCCGCGATTTTTTCACTCCAATTTCCCATTTTGACCTGTCGATTATATTTCACGAATTTTAAATCCGTGAAATATTTCATATAAAGTTATGTCGAATACATTTACCAAACGTTTTCAAAACTCTAAAATGTTATTAAATATTTAAAAAGCTTAATCAGACGCCACATTTGACACTATATATATATAGGTTTGATGCACACGCGTAAATGAAATGGATCAAGGTTCATTGGTAGTTGTTGAATAATAGTGTGTAAATATTAATATAATAGAAGTTTAAAAAGGCGAGCAACAATTACACCAACATACAACATGAAAGCATTGTTGTAGTGAAGATGCATATGATCTTGTTAATGGAGGGAGCCCATATGGGATTAATACATTTTGTCTATTTTCCTTTTTCAGTTGTCTTCTTTCCACTACACTTTATTTTGTATAATAATTTTAGTTATCTTTTGACTTTTGGCCAAAAACTTAGAATGATAAAATCTGATATTGATTTTTTTTTTTTTTATGGAAGCTCCAAATGTAGGGGGATTCATCTTTATGATTATATGCATAAAGTGTCAATTATTTGTCACAAATTTAACTATTCATTTACCCACTCGATGTTGTCCTCCATTATCCCCAAACCTTATCAAATTATAAATCTCATCCATTTCCTCTTTGGCTTCAATCTTTGTGTTTGTTGATTCTCTATTTTGCGCTTCACATAAATGCAATCATTACACTTGAGACACGAAGACATCCACAAAAAAATCAGAAAATTGTATATTTTTTGTGTGCCACCATGACACGGTGCACATGCACAATGAATGTTACTATTTGGTGAAAATAATTTGTATCAGTTGTTCAGTGAAAGCAATTAATATTAATTGGTGAAGATATTAATATTGTTCGATAAAAATAATTAATATTATTCAGTGAAACAATGAATACTTTTTAAAATTGCAAGTGAACGAAGGTGGACCTGTTACATACAAAAATAAGTACCTTTTAATTTTTTTTAAATTTTATGTATTACATTTTCCTTCTATTGCTTTTGCGGTTCGACCTAACAGTCAGAACTCTAAAATCAAGTTTAAAGGTGTTTTACCCCATGCCGCGATCTAGTGACACGTGCGTTAAGTATTAATTAACAATTACTAAAGTATCTTTGGTCGCTCATAGCCAAGGGTAATCCTCAGCGACTAGGGCCGACCAAACGAGCTCGGTAGAAAACTAGACCACGTCGCCCGCATGAGTGTCGGGCGAGCGACCACGAACCGATCATGGCGAGATGGCCCTCATAATCAGGGAATGATACGAATCACGTCGCTAATCATATGAGAACCAAATCAGGGACCTGGAATCATGGCAAGAATGTCGTCGCGCCAGACCAGGATCGCTACGACCTCACGAATTTAGGATTAACACAAATTCAGGAGCTTAAATTACGCCTCATTAATGATTGTAATTAATGCCACGAGCACTTATAAATAAAGGAAAAAAATCATACTTTACTTGTTGATTATTTATTGATTGTTGCCCTATGAATAAATCCTAGGTAAAAATAAAGGATTAATTTGTGTGTTATTAATATTTATCTTATTCATATTTTAATCACAGTTACATTAATTAAATTCAAACTACTACACTAGTCCTATCATTATTTGGGAAACAAAAAATAATTTATATAGAGAGACACTTTTATAAAATATTGGGAAAAATTACTCTAAGGTACACAATTCATGAGAAGATTACTCTACGGTACATTGTGCAAAAACAAGTTTGCACTTTAGTTCAAACTAGATACTAAAGTGCAAACTTGTTTTTGCACAATGTACCTTAAAGTAATATTTCCATGAATTTTGTACCTTAGAGTGAAGACCCCAAAATATTGTAGGTGAAATATTAATGCAAATTGAGAAAATCTAATCTCCGCTAGTCAATAACTGAAAATTTGGGGATTCCTCGCTGTCAAACTGGAATAAACAGATTTTTCCAAAAAAAAAATATATATCGCACAAAAGAAAAACAGTAAAACTCGCTCGCATATGTGTTACTATAAGAAAAAATATGTATTATGTTAATGACAAATACATATTAATGTAAGGACAAATAACATATACTTGTGTTTTTAGTACACATACTTATCTTCATAGTAGCACATATAAGATATTAAAAATTATGAATACACAAGTGTTGTTGTAAAGAGAAATGTGTGTTATTGTATAAACAAAATGACACTCACTTTGTTTCGTTTGCTTCCTCCATTTTAATTTGTTTATCCCTCTGATTAGACCATATTTTCAAATCTTTAATTCGTGAAGTATTTTATAAGTGTGTGTGATTAAATTATATCGAATACAGTCTCCAGAACTCTACATTTTAAAGTAATTACTAGTCGAAATACAATATATGATGGACTTTAGACAAATACAAGCCTCTTGGCATTGCTGAAGGCGCGACTGCCAATGAAGTATATTCCGATCAACACCATCCCCATCACAATCAGGATTGTGAGTAGGCTTGGCAACGGGACGGGGCGGGGAACAATTTTATATAAGTGTTTGTGATTTACTGTGAGAAAGAGATGAGATCACCAATGACTGGTGATTAGAGGATTCCACTAATAATATAGGGGATGATTAAAATAATATTTCCATAATTAACGGAAATCAAATCAAAGAATATTCTAGTCTATAATAAAGACTAAATCTATACAATGTGTGTCAAGTCAATACAAAATCAATAAAAATCATTATTTACTCTTAATACTCTCCGTCAAGGGTAGCGTGGGATGGAGACAAACACAAAGTTTGGAACGTAAGAACTTGAAAGATGGGCGTGGAAGACTCTTAGTAAAGATATCCGCAAGCTGGAGATGTGTAGGAACAAACTGAGTATGAAGTTTTTTCCTGATGAAACAAGTTCATGGACGAAGTGACAATCAATGTTTATGTGCTTCGCCCGCTTGTGGGCAACCGGATTCTAGCTGAGGAAGATAGCACTCTTGTTGTTGCAAAGAAGAAGAGGACAAGTTGGCGAAAGCTCTTTCAACTCACGCAGGAGATTCGTTAACCAAACAAGCTCCAAAGTTGTGTTGGCCAAGGCTCTATACTCGGACTCACAACTGGATGGGGCGACTGTGGGTTGTTTCTTTGTGCTCTAAGAAAATAGAGTAGCCATAAGTGGATCGTTGTGTCTCAACACAGTGAGCCCAATCTGCATCTGAATGACCAATAATAGCTTTTTCCGAACGATGTGTAAAGGAAAGACCATATTGAATAGTCCCATTTCGTAACAAATAATGTGTTTTACCGCAAAGAAATGATCCTATGAAGGAGATTGCATGAACTAACTAACAGAATTCACTACATGTGACAAATCAGGTCGAGTGATAGTCAGATATTGCAGTGTACCCACCAGAGAACGATATAAAGTCGGATCATGAAAAGGAGTGTCTGAATTGATCAAGGGACTCCCCTGCGACCAAAGGAGTGACAATGGGCTTGGAATCCAACATATGAGCACGCTCTAATATATCGTGAGCATACTTAGCTCTACAACATATGTTACATTATATAACACCTAAAATATGTTACTTTATTGCTATAATGTGTTACCATAGCCAACAAGAAACACTTTTAAGTAGGGGTGACCATTAAATTACAAAAACCACCAGAACCGCCCGCACCGAACCGCATTGCGCCGCCATTGATAAGTTTTTATCATAAACCGCGGTTATTTTTTTGATACAAAACTGCACCGTAAAGTTGGTGCAATTACGATTTTTCGTTGCAAACCGCACCGCCGCACCGCCAAGTTGAAACTGTAATTTATTATTCGATATCCTATATTTATAGACTTACTTCTTAACTATATCCATAAGGAAATAAACTATCTTCATAATTCTTTTAATCCACAATCTTAACTTTTACACATAACAAACTCATATGTTGTACTTGTATAATGTTCAAAGATATTATTTCATTTATCATTTCTAAATATATGTTTTTCAATTTTAACCATATTATAGAATATTAATCAATTAAATTTGTTATCCTTACTTTAAATTCACATCACTTTCTTCTACTAATATTTATGTTCATGCAAAACCGCCAAACCGCAAATAACCGCCCGAAACCGTTCAAAACCGCATGATCACGTTTACATGAAAAACCGCGATTTAGAATTTTATAATTAACCGAACCGCATGTAGCAAGGCAATTCGAATTTAGTCGAAAAACCCTCAAAACCGCACCGTGGAAACCCCTACTTTTAAGGGTGTTGCAATTATTAATGCAGTCTAAAGTCTAAAGTAACTTTTAATAACTTATATATCACTTTAAATAAGTGTTACCATGATATAACACCTTATGGTAACACTTTTAAGATGTTACTATATGAACTTTAGGTAACACTTCTTATAAGAAAATAAATTATGCAAAATAGTGAAGAAAAAAAATGTAATTCTTGGAGCTGTCAGAGGAGTAGGAGATCTCGAGGCCAAGAAAGTAATTCAACTTTCCGAGATCCTTAATAGCAGATTCACTGTGAGTGCAAGTAATAAAATGGCGTAGCATGTCCGGATCATTACTTGTAATGATGATATCATCTACATAAAGCAAAAGAAAGATGATAGAGGTGCCTTGATGAAGGTAAAAAAAGGATGAGTCCAAACGAGACTGATGAAAACCGAGAGTCAGCAAGAAAGAGCTGAACCGCTGAAATCAGGCCAAAGGAGCCTGACGAAGGTCATTCAACGCCTTCTTTAGGTGACAAATATGATCGGGAAAGACTGGATCGACAAAATCGGGAGGCTTAAACATGCCAGCATGTGCACGAGTAACCATCGGATGGGCAGGTGGATGCATGGGCAAAGGGGCATCGTCATGTACATTCGGTTCCGGAGCCAAAGCTGGTTTGACCTCGGGAGCCAGATCAACTAAATGAGCTAGAGCAAAGGCTGGTTCAGGCTGCTCAATAACTGGAGAAAGCAGAGCCGGATCATCTGGCAAAGGTGGTGACACCTGTGAAATTGGTGAATTTCCATGCAAAGGTGGCGACGGAGCATGCGAAATAGGAGGCACTCATCCAAGAAATGTAAAGTACTCAACTCAGAAGGCAGGGAAGTACTCAACATTATAATTGGCACTAGTAAACTTATTTCTGATGTCAATTTATTAGATGTTTTGGTTATCCCTTATACAACCAAAAATCTATTATCTATCAGCAAGTTGACATTCGAGTATAATGTTGATGTTATGTGCTCTAATACCATGTGAAAAAGGGATGAGAACACCAATGATCGGTGATTAGAGAATTCCACTAACAATATAGGGGAAGATTACAATAATATTTTCGTATGGACGGAAATCAAATCAGAAAATATTCTATCCTATAACAAAAACTAAATCTATACAATTAATGCTAAGTCAATATAAAATCAATCCAAATCATTATTTACTCTTAATATTTACACTAATTCGTGCAACTTGTTTACACTTATTTATATAAGGGTGATTCTTAGTGTGCAAATTCTGCCCTGGGCAGAAAATACTATTTTAGATTTGTTGGGCTTGATTGGGGGCAGATTCTTGGTGGGCTTGATTGAGGGCAAAGATTTTTTAATGATTCTGCCCTGGGCAGAATCTGCCCATTTAGCACCTCTCATTACTCATAAAAGTGAAGGATGTGACTTTTATTATAGCAGAGGGTGTCGTAGTAATAACTGAAGAGTGTAACTTATAATACAAAAGAGTGTCTGTAAAAAAAAAAACAGTTTCACGGTAAACATGTTTCAAAGCATACCAACTTTATAACTCATACATCAAACCAGCAATCATGTAATAGTCCTGATCTTTTCTACACTTCTCATTCTTCTTTTCATGAGATTAGCACGCATATATGTACATATATATATTAATATACAAAAAGTTATGTATGTATATATTGTTTAATTAATTGATTGATTGGTAGTGGGGAAGGAGGATGGAAAGACAAAAGAGAATCATCCATGAATTAGAGAGGTATATGCTGCTTGTCCCAAAAACTTGTTCAAAATCCATATCATTATTTACACGAATAAAGTGATATACATTATTTGATCAATTAAGGATACATTAATTGAAGGGCATATATATTCATGTTTGATTTGCTGGAGAATGGGGTAGGGACATGGGCCATCAAAAAATCTTTCACCTAAACTAAATATAAATAGCAAAGTCTCCTCTGAAACATGTTCCTGGTATAAAATTAATAATATTACACTGATTAATTAATACCGGAACTCTTATAAATTAATACCTATAAATATAATATTTAATGTTATAATCTTAATTTTTAAATGTAATTGTATCAATTAATAAGTGTTATGATATTAATTTATAAATATAATATTATAAATTTTATATAATGAACAAGTTTTACCGGAGACCTACTCTATATAAATCTATTCAAATTAATTATTTTCAAGATTACTTCACAAATTCCCTCCAGAAGGGATCAGATTGTGAATAAGGGTGGCCCCTTTTGTGGATATGTGATACACAAAAATGTCAGCACATTAATTTCAACTCGTTTGAAAATATATCATCTAGTTAATTTGTGCTCAAATTTAGTTGGTAAACAATCAAAGATTTAAAAAATTGTGTGAATCCGAACTGTAAACAAAAAATTTTCAATATCACTATTATATATATGCATTATTACTGTTTTTTTTTTTTTTGGTAAGTATGCATTATTAATGTTATGCACAATTTATATCACTATTATGTATAAAGACTTCAATACATACTCGACTTGAAGCTGGGAACTAATAAACTCATCTGCAAGAAGACTTTGTTACAACAGACTCATCCGCACAACACGTGCATGCAAGCTCATGCACACGTGGTTTTCTCAACCAAATCAGTTTCAGCTGATCTCTTACTTGTTCAAGGGGAAAACAGAGTTGGTTAGTCAGATAGAAGTGAGAGAGTGTATATATTCAGAGCAATTCATTTATCTCAATTAGTTTTTAGAGATTATTCAATTCAACAGAGTTAGTTCTATAGAATTCGATAGCAGACTTGAATCTCTTGAGATAGTTGTGTGCACTTTATAAACTGATCGACTGGTTGTTAGTAGATTGACTTCTTGATCTTCCGTGGATGTAGATCACATTGATCGAACCACTTAGATCTGGTGTTCTTGTGTTTTCATTGCGTTTGTGTGAGTATTCATCTTGTTATCTGAGTAGAGTATTAGTTCCTGGTCAATAAGGTATTAGTACTCAACCTCACCTCAAAAGGTATCAGTTCGCTGAACTGATGATATCTTTGGAAACTTAATAATGTATAAATATTATCAATATTTAAAATATAAAGTGATAGTGTTTATGCATAACAGTCATAAAATTTGTATATAATAGTAATTGATTTCATGTATAGACCTAATTAAAAGGTGTGTTACTCACAATCTAATTAAGAGTGTTTAATTTTACTATGGTAACTAAAGGTGAATGATATGCATGTGTTCGGTATTAAGTAGTAAAATGAAGAATAGTGTCATTTCTCACCTATACATTCTGATGCAGCACGGAAGACGTGACACTGGACAATTTTCTCAATCTCCGTTGATTCCCACAGGAATACCGGCAAAGAGGAAATAAGAGAAAGCTCTCTCACAATATTTTAATTTAATCAAAAACTGATTTACAATGTTCTTGAGATGTCTATTTATAATTGATAAACTAGGATTTTAGGCTTGTAAGTCCTAAAAGTCCGACCCACTAACAATTACTTAAAACATCAGTAAAGTCCTAAACTATAAAATATAAATAATAAATAATAATATAATATTATCTCCATCACATTCTCATTTAATTTCTTTTGCTATCAACAAATTGATCAAGCTTTTCACTAGAAAATCTTGATTTTCATACATATCCTTCAATAAGACAAATTGTAGTGTTCAAAAAGCGCTCAACCGACGTGTACTTAAAGAGAAATTGCAAGCAAATTTATGGGGTTCTTTTTATTATTTAACACTATAATTTTATCACAATGATACAATTTTTACAATGATGCAGTTTTTTTTTATTTTCCTTTTTGCCAATTCAATACATCTTGATTTTATGCCAACGAACTAATGATGTGACTAAGAGTTCCACCTGCCACGCTTTTTGTTGTAGGGGATCGAGATAATATCATTTTTAATCCTGTAAGTTTGGATGATTCCATTTTTAGTCCTGTAATTTTTTATTTTTTTAATTTTAGTCCTGAATGTATCAATTTAAGTCATTTTTGGTAGGAAATTTTAAAAGTTCGCTGGAATCTCGCCGGAATAAGCATGTGTACTTCACATGACACTTCAAAATTGAGATTTTTTTAATTTTTCGGCGACCTACACAGGTGGACTATCATGTAACAAAAAAAATGGATCAATTTTGAAGTGTCACGTGAGGTGCATATGCTTATTCCGACGAGATTCCGGCGAGATTTTAATATTTCCGACCAAAAAAGACTGAAATTGACACATTCAGGACTAAAATTAAAAAAGTAAAAAGTTACAAGACTAAAAATGGAATCTTCCAAACTTATAGGACTAAAAATGAAATTATCTCGGGTGTTCTTATCAGATTCACTGATTTATGTCGCTTCTCTATTATGAGTTTTTTTTCATATTGTATTGGTGGACAATATTCGACAGTGAATGTTGTACTATCTGCATTAATATTTTATATTGTATAATATATTAAGCATGTAGTATAATATGTTAAAGTATTGTTAGATTTTGTCTAGAGGTATAGCATAAAAAAAATCATGTTATTCCACCAGTAAGTTGTTAGAAAAAATAACTCGGACAGAATTATACACATAAAATAGTGTGATGTTCAATATTATAAAAATGAAAACAAACTCTGGCGCTTGATTCAAGTTCTTCAATAAAAATAATATTCTCTATGCCTTCACATATGGTGGAGAAATTATTATCTCCATGGTGGTTACTAGAGCCGGCAATTTGGCCCCGGCCCGATGGGCCGGCCCAGCCTACCCGAGCCCAAGTATGGGCTGGGCTAAAAAATTAGAGGCCCCAAAATAGTCGGGTCTATTTGGCCCGGCCCATTTGGCCCACGGGCCTAATGGGCTTGGGCCAATTTGGCCCGACGGGTCATGGGCCGCCTGTTTGGCCCGACAAATTTTTTTTTATTATTATTTTATTATAATTCTTTATACAAATTATAAAGACTAAAGAAATTAGTTTTTTATAATTTGTCAAACTACGAGTTCTTTTAATATAATTAACAATCACAATCAACAAAATAGTACTTAAGTTAATGTTTTCGTGTACATAAGATTGTGTTTTAATAATTATAATTATTATTTTATTTTTTTGATCATAAAATAAAGTAAATTGATAAGGGTAGAAAAATACCCAAAAGAATTACAAAGAAATAATGTAATTTTGTAAAGTAAATAAAATAATTAAATAAAGAAAAATCATGGGTCGGGCCGGCCCGTGAGCCCATACTGGGCTGGGCTGCATTTATGTAGGCCAGACTGGATGATGGGCCGGCCCAGCCTAGCCCATGAACATAACTTGGCCCGATGGGCCGGGCCGGGCGGCCCGTTTTGCCGGCTCTAGTGGTTACATCATTAATGTTGTGCTCTAATTTTGAAGAAAATTGGACAAAAAGAGGGGAAACAATTAAAGATAAATGATTGTAGAATTAAAGGTGGTTAATCTAAAATAGTGATATGGTGATAATTGCCTTATTTATTTAGAAGGGGGGAATAGTGTCATTGATCTTCTTTTATTCTCATTAACCACTATAATAATATATACTCATTCTCATTGATGAATTTACAATCAAGCTTCCCCTCAAGTTAATTTGTGAATAAGACATAGATAAGTATTGTTCTTTAAAATGATAAAAGCTTCTGTGAACCCGAGTTCACCGTGAAGCCCACCCTATATATATTGTGTATAAAAATTTTAGAATTAGCCCATAAGCCCACCCTAATTGATTATATCAGTCTAGCCTAATTATGAACCCACTTAAAATCCATCAACATTCCCCCATTTTTTGTAGAAATATCAGCATACAACTACAAGCCCATCCACTATTAATTAATTTTTTATCTTATTTAAAAGAAAGTAAAACATTTCACTTCAAATTTTTATTTGGAATATAAGAGGAATTTTCACTTAAAGCAGGGTATTGGTGCCTCGAGAAAAATTTGGGATTCTACATTCTTAATTTTATTTTTTCGGTCACTCGTCCTCAATTTTCAAGGCCAGCCAAGTAATTTTTTAATTATTCTTTTAATTTTTTTACATAATGTAATTATATACTCAATTATTGATGAATTTTATAATTTAAAGTCACGTCGGGTGCAATTCAGTAAACATTAAAAATATTTTATTTTGCATAAAATTATTGACCTAAATTTTTTGCTTCATAGCTCATCCCATTATGAATTTCTGGAGTCGTCACTGCACGTAACTCTGACTCTGGGTAAAAAGAAAATTATACACAACGAGCCATGTTTATTATAAAATGTACTACCTCTGTCCTACTTTTTATTGCTCAACTCAAAATGGCACTAATTTTAATAAGAGTGTTGTTTATTAGTATTAAAAGGGGTAAAATTGCTTCTTGTAGAGGTTGATTCAGTCATTTCTAGAGAATGAGACAAAATGTAGATACTTTTGTGTGTAAATGTTAGTGGCATGAAATGTAATGTAGAGATATTTGTAAGGGGTTTGTTTAAGAAGTTAAAATTATTATTTTTACCATTTATGAAATAGAAAAATGAAATAAGGACATTCATTTTCAGATTTTGAGCAATTAAAAACAAGACGGAGAGAGTATTATTTTGATCCCATCAAGATAGACTTCATTCAATTAATGCACTTACATTTTTAAAAAAAAATCATTTAAAACATGAGTTAATTGAATATCAATTGCACCGTGTAATTAGTATACAATTCATATTTTTACTAAAAACAATCTAATACTCCCCAATTGCAATTTCAATTGAACATTTACTGTTTACATGGAACTTAACGTGAAAATATTTTATTAATATCATTGTAGATAAAGTTGTTTTTTAATAAGAGTTAAATGGTAAAGTAATGACATATGGTGTAAATAAAATGAGAGAAAATATTTTTAATGTGGGAAAAGTAATGACATGTGTGCAATATTGAGATATTGTTTCAATTTAATTTGAGACAACTTCTGATTTCGGGACGGAGGAAGCACTATTTTTCAATAAAATAAAATAAATAATTTTGGAATAAAACACATCAATTGTACAGTGAAATTAGTGCAAAAATGATCATGCAAACCACAAACTCACGGGAAATTGATTATCTGCAGTACTTTACGGTGCATTTCTATTGTACATCATCATAACACACACACGTGATGTTTGTTTCCTACTTAATTCACCAAATGGAATTATTGAGAAATTACATGCACGATCATGTTTTATGGCTTATTGGTAACCCATTGATGAGTTCTTCGAGATTAAGGATGACGAAGTGGTTTTTCAATGAGGGGATTTTTTAAATTTTAAGATGCTTTGAGACTATTCAGAAACAAAAATAAAAATCGAGTAAACGAGAGTGGTGATAGCAATTATAGTTTCAAATCAAAGAGAAGTTGCATAACAGGAGAATTGTGACAGTCTTCTCCCTCAGATTTGACAACATTTTCTTCCAAAAAAAAATAGATATATATAAAAGTGAAGAAAAACTTAAAACAATTCTGAAGAGTAGCACTTTGGTGTAACAGTTGTATCGTGCAATTAGTGCATAACTAAATTAATATTTTTCAATGAAAACAATTAAGACTGACTAACTAATAAGTTTTAGTAAAACAACCAATGCCTTTTAGTAAAACAATAAAGTTGTACACTACAACGGGTGTATAAAAGTATTTGCCCTAAAGAAAAATGTCTCCGAGTTGCTGCAAACTTCTCATTTAACAAATAAATTAAAATCCTACAATTGCCTAAAACCCTGTGAGCTCAAACTTACAAAATGATTTTCAATTAAAACCTCAAAATGTGAACTCCTAATATAACAAAACATATCAAAGTTATTTTTGAATGTTAGGTAACAGAAAAAACCATCACTTAACTGTGAGTTTGCTCTTCGCCCTCTCTAGCTCTCTCCTCAGCAGCTGCTGCCATCAATTCATCGAATTTCTGCGTCTTCCCAAGCACTATCTCGATCTAATTCGAGTGGAAAAAAGTAAAAGGAGGCTTAATAAGGGGAAATATATGGTAATGGAGTTCGCCTTAAACAATGGAGAGTAAATTGTAAAATTTGTCTCATATCTATTTGGCAATCTCAGTCCTATACGAATCAATTTTCTCAATTATATATATCCAATATCAAATAGAATGATGCAATATTAGTCCTATAGTGACAATTGTTTGTTTTAGAATGATAAATTAATTAGTGGTTTTTATAATTGAAGTTAGGGAAATACTTCTATGCATCAACTATAGTGCATTTTATATAGTATTAGTTGTTTTACTAAAAGGTATTAGTTGAACAGTACTAGTTGTGCACCAACACCCAATAGATACAGGATCAATTTTGCAATTAGCGTAAACCAAAAATATAATTATACCATTTATCCACCATCCCCACCCCCCAAAAAAAAAACCTTGATATGATGCACATTAATAATATATTACACTTACTCTGGCTATTGAGATAGGTCGTCCTCTTGGCTCATCTCTGATTTCAACAGTTGATGTTGTAATCTCTGCAGATTGTTACAGCTATATTTGTTAACATGTGAACAACACCAGTTTATAACCGACCAATATGATGTATTAAAAAATATAAGATTACTGGGTGCCTTACTCTTCTCGACTGCAAAACTGTTATTCTTCAGAATCTCAGCAATACTCACAACTGTAGATATAGCTGGGCATAAAGAAGATAACTAGTCATCAATACAGTAAACTACAAACACTTCAGTTTTTTGAACAAGTTATCTTTCATAAAAATAGGAAACAGTACATTGGATTAGATTTTTCCTTTTATTCCCTTCTAATTTGTAAAAAATTCTAATCCTTTTATTTTTATTTGCATTATGGTTCTTATGTAATAAACACAGACCCAATTTTAATACATACAAAAGTTCAAGAACGAGTAAATTAAAGTATAATGACTCAATATTTACAAATAAAAGTACAAGGGACCCATTCGCAAAAGAAAATGAGAGTACAAGGGCTTAAAGAAACTAAAGTTTGTGGGGGGGTAACTCAATAGTAATCAAAAGTTCATATCCAAAAAAATGATAACTTGATTTTAGTAAAAGACACTTGGAATTGATTTGAAGGACAACCAAGTGATTCAGGGTAAGCTTCACCTAGGTGATATTTGTTTTTTGTTTTAAAAATCAGGATTTGGGTTTTGAAATTAAAAAACCGGTTCTAGTTTGGAATTTTGAAAACCGGTTTTAAAAAACCACCACTGCGACACCTATATACCACTATCAGCCTTTCCACTACAATCAATTATCTCTCTTACACTTTAATATATTTAATTCATAATTTACATCATCCAATCATTTCAATCATACTCAATAATAATACAACATTCATTCTCACACATTGATTTGCCATAAAGTTAAATCCTACCCTATTCAAAAACCCAAAACAAACACACCTTACTATTTTATCAGGATTTTAAAATCCCCTAGATTTTAAAAACCGAATTTTAAAAGTCACTTAAAACCCGAAACAAACATCACCTTTCTGAAATTGATTAGAAAGATATTAATCAGGGGGTGTTCGCAAGCTCTTGAAAAAGCTTAAAATCACTTATTCATTTTTAAATAAAAGTGTTTCTGTGTTTTTTTAACTGATTAATAAATCACTTTCTTTTATAAGAAACTGGATATTAGAAAACGTACAAGGAATGAGAAGTCCCTTAAACGAGTTACAAGCATCAACTATAAAGCATAAAAACCAATATCTAACTATATCTGATGCATAAAGGCTCTTAAAACTTCTATGACTTAAAAACCAAAGAGCAGCTCTATTTAATCCTACCCAAACATCCTTTGATTAGTAAAGGGCTCGGCTATTAACACCCACGAAATTACTCTATACACCCACTTTATAGTTGTGTTTGATTGTACGATTAGCTAAAAAATGTTGGACATATGGCTGTATAAAGCAATTCAATGGTGGTTAATTGTCGCGCCGTTAACAAATCACTTTTTTAAGCTCAATCTTTTATCTTAAAACAGCTTAAATCTGTTTTTTACTTTATTTATTTTATTTTAAGCAAATACTTCCAATTTCTGAAATTTTGGCCAAAAGCACTTTATTTTCAAACACTACCCACTTCTTATTTTCCTACGTAAATTGATTTAATTCACTTCTTGAAAAGCACAATCACTTGCAAACACCCCCTAAATGAGCACATGGAGAAGAACAACCAACTACAAGTCTACAAGTAATTCAAAGTACCAAGTTTTCTGTTCAAGTCTATTAACCAAGCACCCATTGACTTGCAGGAAAGATAATGGTAATGATATTAGAAGACAATGACTTCTGCCCACCCCCCAACACCCCCAAAATATTAAGGGATTTTCTCGATTCCCACAAAATGGAACATGAAACACTGTTAATGCTATGATTCCTTTCCACCAAGAGTGATTTTTTATTACATTCCCATTCCGTACCCTCCAAAACTATTAACCAAGAATCCCCTTACAATATAAATATGTTGTATAGGACGGATATTAAGGGGGTGTTTACAAACAATAGAAATTATGTGGCAATCACTTCCTTTCAAAAGCTTTCCCTCACAGCTTTTGACAAAAAAAAAAGTGATTCTGGAAGTTGTTAGTTGTGTGTGCAAACACACCCTAAAATCCATCGTCACAAAGTTTGGCATGACAGAATCTTCGCCACTAATAAAGGGTCACAGACACAGTCTCACAGATTATAACACAGGCTCCTTAGGAACATTTCAGCTTCATTCTATTACTGGTTAACAAAAGATTGTACCATAACAACACTAATATCTTTTCAAAATTCAAACTGAACAATTTAAGTGGTTTAGTTGAGCTTATGTAGTGGTAAGGGGGCCGGGCAGTCCTAATTATGCTCCCACGATAGATCAATTTATCTCGAGTTGCAACTATAGATGAAGTTAAATACTTAAAGAACTTATTTCTTTGTAAAAAATAACAATTCATACTGGTATTGACAATACAAAGGGAATAGACAAGAGTGAGAGAGTAAGTTATGTTTCCAAACAAAACTATATCCTCATGATTAATGGATTGAAGAACTTTCTAGTAAAAAGAAACAAAATCATGACATATATACATTCGTTATGTATATGTCGATGACTCCCTTCTGTCCAAATATTATCATGCCCTCTCTTTATAAACTTGAAGTTCAAGATGTAATGCCTTTTGTTTGAGCAGGTGTGTAGAGTTGAGGGGTTAAAACTTAATTAAGTGTACTCCCGACACTCAATTAATTAAATCTAAATTGTAAATCAGCTTTTACATGTTTAACTTAAACATCCATTTTATTAAATGCTGCACCATATAGGTCTACACAAAAGTCATGAAGTTCCGTATCAGAAATTACGAGAAAAAAATAAAAAAGGAAGGAAAACAGAGGGCTTGTTTCAAGCAACAGCAAATAGCAACTTAAATACAAACATTTATTTATATATGCAATTTAACTGAAAGAACCATGTTTGCAGCATGCATAAGTAGTTTAAAAGCACATCTAGTCTACTTCTAGAAAATAAATAATTCCCAAATCCCATTAAAGAAACTGACAACAAGAAATACACTGAATTAACTACCAAAAGTCACAAGAAACCTAAGCTTTTCGAATTATAAAAAATTAGGCATAATATAAACAGAGAAAAAAAGAAGAAACAACAGAACAGTGAGAGAGAAATACCCATCCCTAGAGCAGAAAGGTCCACCTCGTTATGCTGTTGCATGTACCTCTGCAGAATAAAGAAACAACGACCCACTTTCAGATCCATAAAACGAGAATCCAGATTAATTACACCCAAAAGTACACCAAAAGAGGAAATGCGGGTGATACCTTGGAGAGATTGACGTAGAAAAATAGGGGTTTTTTGGTGTTGGAAACCTGGATTCTGTTCTTCTTCTGAGAATCTCAGGAGATGTTAATATTGGTAACTCCCTCTGTGATTTCCTCCATGTTTATTTATTCGATTAAATCGGTGAGAAATCGTTAGATTTGAGAGTTTAGACAGTGAATGTTGTGCGATTACAGCATGAAGTGGAGATCCCAGGGAGTAATTAGCGTAGAATCACACTTATCTATATCAGGTACGATTACGAGAGTATGAATATACGCATAAATTGGGTAGTCCACTTATTTTGTCATCGTCCATAAATTGGTACAAATTATTTTTATTTTTTTATTTTGATTAAATTTCTAAAATTGATCCTTTAATTGTTGTCGCATATGTTTTTTTTTTTTAATTCAAATCGTCAGTTGAACTTTTTAATCTTGTCAATTTTAGATCGGATTTAAAGACAAACCTGATATTAAAAAACAAAACGGACCGGGTCGATTTACCCGTCTAAATTATGTATTTTGGTTTTTTTTTTGTTTTTCGGTTCAGTTTAGACTCAATAAACCATTTAGGTTTGATTTGTCTTTTAATATTGGGATTATCGTTATACACAACCCAAAATTATTAGGATTTAAAACATTCAGGTGGCTTCGAAATTAAAGAAAAAAATAAAATAATTACACATGTTTAATGTCCAATTTAAAAAAAATGAAAACTTATAGAATCAAAATCAAAAAATCAAAACAATATAAATCAATTTTAAAATAATGAAAAGTTAACTACAAAAAAATTTATTCTCATATATATATATATATATATATATATATATATATTGTTTTACACGCAGCGATCAATCAACGAATAAGAGTGTTTCACATGTTCCCAGAACATTTACATTTACTTTTTGCCCTTATTTTTCTCCCTCTTTTATTTTTCTTTTCATGTATGAATATTATACATCTTGAAATTTGCAAAGATTTGTGTACAATATTGTACGAAATTAAGATCCAGGCAATTAGCTATATGTCGACTCGTTTACCCATTACATATAA
The DNA here is from genome assembly GCA_037126765.1 of Stenogyne calaminthoides. Lineage (NCBI taxonomy): Eukaryota > Viridiplantae > Streptophyta > Magnoliopsida > Lamiales > Lamiaceae > Stenogyne > Stenogyne calaminthoides. The sequence goes on from JBBCBC010000010.1 coordinate 3,435,480, forward strand.
ATGATTATGAAATTATCTTCGAGATTTAGTAATTTCCCCTTCATTATTGTATAATGCAGGAGGGGAGCTATATGTCGACTCGTTTACTCATTACATATAAATGATGAGTAGATCTACTGTACAAATTTGTATAGATATAAATCAATCAATTTAGGAAATTAATTATTCACGGGTCTAAGATGACCCAATCAAGCTAGGGATGGCAATGGGCATGGGTTTTAACCCGAACCCGATCACGAATCTGCTCCGGATGGGGCGGGTTAAACCAGTCAAACCCGGATTTCTGGGGGTTAAACCCCAGGTCAAATTAAACCCGCCGGACGGATCCGGGTCATGGTATATATATATATAATATATATATATATATATATATATATATATATATATATAGTATATATTAAATGTATTAAGTAATAATGCAATAATAGTTTAATAAGATAACAATACTATAATAAGAACAAACAGTATAATAAGATGCCTATTTTGATGAGTTATGTTTGATTAATGAATAATGAAGAATCGCAAGTCTTTTTTGTGCTTTCTCTTTAATGTGAGATTGATTATGATAATATTTATTTTTTGTTTGTTTTAATTTGATGATTCTAGTTTATATTTTTTATTTTTTAGGAATCTAAAATGTATTTAAAAAACGAGCGTGTATGAAATTAGAAAGTGCAATTAAAAAATAAAGGAAAAATGAAATTAAATATGCGGGGCAGGTTAAACCCGCCGGGTTAATGGGGCGAAGCGGGTAGAGCGGGTCCAAAAAACCCGGCGGGCGGGGCGGGTTACAGGTTTGGCCAAACCCGCCCCAAACCCACTCGTTTGTCATCCCTAAGTCAAGCGGATCAAGGATGGGTTGGGTAAAATGAAATTGGATCTCAATTGGGATTTGTATGTATCCAGACTTTGTCATAAATGATTATGAAATTATCTTTGAAATTTAGTAATTTTACCTTCATTATTGTATAATGCAAGAGGGGAGCGCGTGGCACGGTCCCACACACGCCCACACATTGAAGAGGAGACTAGTCACTCGTTGTATCACAAAATCAACTGATTATAAGAGGAGTAGTTCCTTATGTTTATAAATTAATCTTTACTTGTTTCAATATTTTGATGCGAGAGGAAATCTTTTATCATATATTCAACAATTATCATTCCTAAAATTTGTTCCAAAACCTGGTGCAATATAAGTGAACTTATAAAATAATTCAAAATCGAACGAACAAACCAAGTATTCACCTCTAATTTTAAAGCAGTCCACACAAAAAGTGACTCAAGTTTGTTCTCCAACCTAGGTACAGGATGTAATCTGACGCAATAGCACTGCCAACTTTGGACTCAGTATTACTGTACAAAAGACTACCAAACTACACTCTTTTGATTGAAGCTCACATCATAATAATTAAAGCTAATTTAAATTTATGTATTCAAAATCCCTGCTAACCCGCTTTTCTCTTTTTCCTTTTCCTTCTCTTTCTCTTCCTCTTCGAGAAGTTTTAACCATTTTAATCCAAGATCACATCCTGCATTGGCTGCCATTTCAAATTGATCTTTTGCCATCTCAACTGGATTATGCTCACTATTCTTCCTCGATTTTATGTTTGATGATGCCTTCTTCACGTAGAATTTGGTTACTGATTCAGGAACTTGAACACCTACAACATTTGTACCATTAGTGTTAACTGGCATGCAATTAAGTAACCTGAAAGATCAACATGAACCATTTTTCGGAGATATTATAAGAGAGTGAATTTCAATATGTTTACTTAAAAGTTGCAACAGCTATATACTAACTTGAGACAATTCAATATTTGCAATAGTCAAAGACATAGTTATCACAAGGGGTAAAATCTAACTTGGTAGATTTGATTCTCCCACTCCATATTCTTTTAAATGCAGCGTCAGAATTTTCTAGCTAAGTTTGATTTAGAAAAAACCAAGCTTAGCAGTTAAGTGAGTCCAATATTTCCATTTGAACTTTCTATACATAGTCACTGTTTCTTCACTCGTAAATAACTTCCCCAAAATCTAAATTCCCTCTCCATATTAAAATGAGATTGGAAAACAAAACAGTCAAATTCTTATTTAAGACTTTTTTTTTTTTTTGAAAGGCTTATTTAAGATTATAAAAGGGTCGAAAGATCATCCTTAAGTGATGTACATTAATTGCAGGAAATAGAACAACATTTTCAGGTCATCTACAAAGGGAAAGAGAAATCCAATAGGGAACATCCATTGTACAGTCTGCAACACACAGGGTCCTTACCAGTTGTGACGCTTACTTCCTACGAGCAACATAAGAGATTGTAGCTTATACAGAGGGTGGTTCTGTATCCCATGGACACCTCAAGTTCATGAAATCAGCAAATTCTTTTAATTTCATGATTATGCTTAGATTAAGGAAGAACGTTTGCCTTATTTTAGTTACATGAGCTAAAGTTACCCAAAGTACACATCCTCTTGCTATTGAGAATATTCTGTCACATAATAGTCCGCTGGGGGTTTTCTTCCGTTCAGCCCATGTGGTTGAGTCTTGAAGCACAATGAATAACATCATGATTTTGAAAACATGGGTGGGGTGGTGTTCAGCTAATACTGTCACATATAGGATTGTTCTTTTTTTCCTTTCTTTTTTTAATAATACCCTTTATATCACATGAAATTTCTAGCAAGTACCCTAATACAAAACTAAACTGAATGCGAGGGGAAGAGATGGAAAAAGGTTGTGCACAAAGTCATTGTCTCAAGTAATTTTGCTGAATGCAGAAAGTACTGCCAAGAGGTATTATTCTTTTTTTTTTTTTTCACATGACTTCTAATTGTGAGGGCAAAAATGAATTCCATTTTTACGAAATCAACATCATGTAGAAAACTGTTGAACACTTTAACTAGCGTTAGAACTCATAAAAACTCCCAGCAACAGTTCAATTCATTTCACCATTATTTAAGAAAACACCATTAATTTGAGGATCCAAATGTCAGACCAACAGTACATAATCGATTAGTTCCCTACAAATTGAAATGCATCCTATCGGAAGGAACTAACCTGCCAGGAGAAGAGATCCATAAGCTATGGCAGCGCCAGAATGACCCTATATGAAATTAAAAGGTTAAAAAGTCAATGCATAGTTTTTAATAGGATAAAATATTCAAGCACCCTCAAGTCCAAAGACATCTAATATATATCTTTCAAATAGTTAAACAAGTCCATAAAATCATTTCAGCAACTTCTACAGGAGATGTGGTACTTAGAAATATTGTTGCTTGTAAATAAGTAGCAGCTAAATCTCAAGAAGCACAGGCCTTAACTACCTTTTCAGATGCTCTATGGAAACACCATATGGCAGAGGAAACATCCTGCTTCACACAATCCCCAGTCAAGTATACAGCTCCTAGGAGATAGAGAGCACCGGGATGCAACTAGAACATCACAAATTTCAATAAGGTTTCAAACACCATAAGAGCAAAGAATTGCTACAATTTTGTGTGTGTGTGTGTGTTTTTTTTTTTTTTTTGTAGAAAATACCTGGTCAACTGCCTTCTCCAGATAATAGAAAGCTTGCTGATCGGATGCATAAGGATTCTGCCAAAATATAAATAAGCAATATCAAAACTAAAATGGTCCAGAAGATAACTGTTTTTCTCTTTGGAACAAGATAAAAGTACTGGAACATAAATGTAACAAACAGCATAGTCACAAAATTACATTCCACGTGTTCGCCAATAAAGTGATACTTCTCCTGAGCCAATTTAAAAAGGTTCATAGAATTCAAAAGTTCTCTTTAGGCCAAATTTTTCAGCTTAAATTATTGTCTTCCCAAAAAACTGTCTCAAACAATATCGCTGCTATACGAAATTCAAAAGTATATATAAGATGATTTGGTATGAGAATCCACCAACTAACTAATCCTTGAAGTTAAATATATTTCATAGTTGAGACTCTGAGGAGCATGTGACATACTATATACATCGATAGATATTAAATCAAGTCCATTCCAAATAACAACTTAGATCTTAAAGTCCAACCAGGCCACATATATTGAATGGTTGAAGACGATAGTGATCGAGTACACTACATAATTTAGTGGTGCATAAGAACTATAATTGTTGTAGATCATTGATTCAACCGAGGGAAGTGATCCACTTTGTGTTAAGTTTTTGAGCAAATATGGCATGAAATTTGTTTAGTTTCATCATAATGAACCCCGTAAAAAAACTTCACTAGATAGAGTAGAGAGAAAGTCGATATTTTTGGTTTAAAAGGAAATCTAACCTCAGCTCTTAGGCTGCACCCAAGATCATACTGTGCATCTGGATCGCCCATCTCAGCAGCTTCCACTAGCAATGCAGCTCCTCTATTAATATGAGAAAGGGTAAACAAAAGGTAGTGAGCTTATGGGAAACTCATGTAAATTGAAATACTTTTGCCAAAGCACAATCAAAGTCAAAACAGATATTCTAGTGTATTATAGAAAGCAACAGAGTGATTTAGTAGTAGTAAAACCAAAATGCAGTAAAGTATGTTATCTTACACAGCTTTATTTGCACCAGGGCAGAAATGGTATTTCAGATGTATTTTAGATAACCAATATCTAGCATGAGCATTCGAGTTGTCAGCTTCAAGAGCCAACTCAAAATTTTCTTTTGCTGTCTGACAACAACCAAAAGAAAAGAGTCACATATCAATGAATGGAAGTTTTACTTAAAAATTAATCGGCATAACATAGTGATAGAGTTGAATACAAACTTCAACGATACAGCACATGCAATTAACGAACAGCATTTAATAGTCAAAACCTCCAAAAGCTAGGAAAATTAAAAAAAAAAAAAATAATATAAAGACTTATATTACTTGAAAGCTCATGAGCTAGCATATGACACACAACTAAAGACATAATATCAGGCCTCCATAGCATAAGTAATCATTCAGGATAAATCATAAATCACCAGAACAGCTAGTTAGCCCATTCTCCAAGAACTAAAAGAAAAATCAATATCGGAAGCATGCAAAAGGCCTCAACACGTAGTGTTCTTAACAAACACCACTAGTCATCCTTGGGAGGGAAAAAAAAAGATAGTTTATTGTCAGATTATCAAAACAAACAATGTCAACTGATGGTGTATACATAATTTTCAGTACAGGTAATCTAGCACGAGATTGCAACTTATTACTTTCTCTGGTCCTCACCATAATCAACTAGTTTATAGGCTTACATAAAGAAATAATATTAGCACAACATAAAGCCATAATTTTCATGCATTTACTTCATATGCTGCCACAATCAAACTAAAATAAAGTCGGAATTATAGCACAATCCAAAGGCCCCAGCAATACCCCTCCCAAACCCCACCCTTTAATTTCTAGAAACACTACAATATCTTTAACACAAAGGATAATGCCACAGAAAATTTAAAAGAAGTATTATCATCTCATAGTTCATTCGCAAAATGAAATTACCGTAAGCCCAGAGATCAGACGCTTGTCACCTATTTCACAATGATCAATAACTCTATCAATTTCCTTTAGTGCACTAAACCCTTTGGCTATGAATTCCATTGCCTTCTTAGTCCTACTATGCAATCCTCTCTGTAATAGAAAGCAAAGAAAAGCTTGAAGTGTGAAAGTATGAAACAAACAAAAATGAAAAACCTAAAAGTAAAAATGACAAATAACATTAATATCAATATATGATGAGATCACTCACCCACAAATTGAACTGGGGAAAAGCAGCTGCTGCAGTTGATTGCCTATGAGAAGGCCTCAAAGTAATTGCTCTGAACATTTTGTTCCTATAGTCAAAACCAAAATGTGAGGAACCAAATTATCCGCACAACAAAAAAAAGCAACAGAAATGCGATCAAATACATAAAAAAGCATTTCAATCAAAGCTCTTTGCTAATTTCATGTGATTAGAACCTAAAGAAAAATTATTCAGAGGAATCAAAGCGAATACGCTTATCCAGCAAACTGAAATGAAAAAAGTCCTTCAATCTACATCCACTCATATTACAAATACATAGGTTTGAAAACTTTTAGTCATTGAAATTCAAAAAATAATTACCTGATTAAGAGGCGCAAGAACAGCAACTGAGTTGTCAGGAAATCATATGGCAGGATGAAACGACGACAGAGAGAATGCGTTCGCGAGGCTCGTGCTCATTCAGGCGATAGCAGTTCTAATCAGTGACGGATTCAGCCGCAACCTCTTCAAGTTATTTAGGCTATTATTTAAATAATTAAAATTAGTTAATAGTAATTGTTTAGATTTTTTAATTCATGCTTATTATTATTTGTTTAATTGTTGGATTAGTTTATTTAAAGAAATTGATTTCATATGAACTTGTTTATCACAAAATAGATGTTTAGTTATAACTAACACTCATGTGAACTAGGTGTATATTTAATGTGATCATTTTGAGTGAGTTGACCTGAATAATCATCCTCACATCACCCACACGCCTCACGCGCTTTCACTTTCGCTCTCGATGTCACCCAGTTCTTACGTGTTAGGAAAATTTATAATTTTGATGAAAGTTCAAAAACAGTTGTAATAGGACCAGTCAGACCTGTTAGTTGACTGATGGATCAGATAAGAAACCAGTTGATAATTACTGTATAGAACAATTGATGTAATAGTATAGATCTCATATTGAGGGGGAACTCAATATAAATAAGTTAAGTATTGAAGATCAGAAGATAAGAAGAAATTGAAGATCATTTTACTCAAGATCGGATCAATCAGAAGGTGTTGATCAAGACTGGCATCCCGAAAACTCAAGACCAGCTGACCTGCTATGAAGAAGACATCAACCGAGTCACAAGTTGAGCTAACATAACTTGTTCAGAAGACTCAAGAAGGTAGACTGATTAGTTAGTACTGAACAAATTAGTTCAGTTAGTTAACTTCCAAGTGTTAATACAAGTCATACAAATCAATCTTAGCAGGAATTTATCCTTTAGCATCAGACTACTTAAAACATAGGATAGATTTATAGTTGGAACCAAAATAAATCTTACCCAAATCAGTTTGATAGGTTAAGTTTGTTAGCAAGTTTATATCTAGGGTTTCTAGATATATTCTGGGATTGTTGAGTGAGAATAACTTAAACATCTATTGTACTGTGTTGACTATCACTTTAAACTAGTCAGTTCGTTAGTTGGTGCCCCTACTGATAGGGAAGAGTGGACGTAGGACAAGGTGGTCCGAACCACTATAAATCTTGTGTGATTTACTGCTTTACATACCTGCACACAACTGTTGTTAAAATACCATGCATATCTTAAGTGAGATCAGTTTAGCATCAAGCTACTGATCTGATTAGTTTGACTATTTGTCTACTGTTGGGGTTATACTGAAAAATATGTTTTTACTTTGTATAACCAAACTTAATTTCTTATTTATTTTACTGAAATAAATTATATATATTTACTGCATACCCGTTCGATAAGTCAGTACGTGTTACTTTGTAGTTAATTTGGTGATACCAGATCACAGAAGATCAAATTAACAGTTCATCGTGACTAAGTACAAATTCACAACCCAAATGGAAATGAACAATCCATCATGAAAGGTTGAAGTGTAAGGCTCAGATTGACTTGTCTTGACCAAGATATTACACTAGTGCATGATGATGCGCTGAATAGGACCTACAGGAGAATAAATTCTTTGGTACTGAATATACAAGAATTAGACTTCAGTGGTTCGTTATTTCTTAATCTTCGTCCCTTAAATAGGATAGTGTGAAATTAATAACTATTGTTTTGACTTATGATTGGAAGAGAATCAATGAGATTCGATACCTTGTATCTTGGGCAATATTATTGATTACATGACGATTGCTAAGATTTAATACGAAGAATCGCGTGCAAGTACGACTTGCTTGATTTGTCCCCTTGGTGGGCTCGAAATCTTTATCATACCAAATCTTGCAAGTGGAAATTTATTTCCGGTATGGATAATAACGTTGAGCTGTCTTTACTCCAAGGACAAAGATATTAATTAATATAAAGTCTGTTCAGTGGCTTAATTAATTAATGGACTAAGATAATCTTAAACGAGGGAAATAATGACCGGGAGCCATATTATTGTGAAGTCGTAATGTGGATTAAGATGGATAGTTCAATATTAATTTTATAGTGGAGTAAATTAATATTAATGGGCTTGAATAATATTTTGGCTAAATATTAAAGCTTCATAGCCCATTGGAGGTCCAATCTTAATTCTCCTAAAGGCCCCTCAAATAGCCCAAATAAAAATCCAATTAATGAAAAGGAGAAGAAAATATTTTGCCTATTTTTTCCTAATTATTTTCGAAAAATAGGGTAGGAAATAGAAAAGATTTTTTCTTGATTTTTCTTGGAAAGATTTTATGGAATAAGTATTCTTGAGATACAAGTTTATCCCATAAATTCAAGAAAGAAAAAAGATCCTATTTCTTCCCTACTTGGTTGAAGTTTTCGAAAATTGGGGAACAAGAAAGGAGGAGAAGATTTTGTTGGGAGATATTTTGGGAAATAGAATATATTGGATATATTCTAGATTGTATCTTGAGGAAGAAGCAAGGAAATTTCTCAATGCCCAATTGACCTAAAATTTTCGTCCACCCCTTGTTCTATAAATAGGGGATGAATTTTTCATCCCCAATGCAATTCCATGTGTTGGAAATATTAGAAATCCACAAAGGTGGTGGAAAAATATTTTACTTTTATCTCTTGTTAAAATCGTTCGTGTGAATCCTCCCACCGGATTACGTTCGTGGACGTGGGACATATTTGAGAAGGCACTTTGGGTTGAACCATCGTCTCAGCGGTTGTCTCTACAAGAGGTACGTAATCTCGTAACTCCTAGATTTCGCATGCTTGGGATTTACGTGAATTACGTGTACGCATGATGTTTATTTGCTTATTAATTATTATGTTGAATTGGTTTAGGATTAATTCATGTTAGTAATTAATTAATTAATTTAAATATGTATTTAAATTCACCTAAAATAGATCCGGGCACCCCTAATTTCCCAACAACTGGTATCAAAGCCTCAGTTTCGAGCTCTGTATTTAAATTGTTATTTAAATTATGTTGGCCATTAAATTTTATTGAAAATTGGATAGTAGAATTGTTAGATTTGTTTTATAGGTATCCAATTGTCATGTTATTTAATGTGTTTTATTGTCATGCGTATGAATGGTTTTAATTCGACTCGTTCGAATTTATTTTTCTCGTGAGAAAATTCACGAGTAGATTAGGCTATTTGATTTGTTCAATGTAATAAACTAGTCTAGATTTAGGTTTATTTATTTTTGTAAAATAAATTGCAACCTGATCAAAGACGAAGACGGAGACGAGAAATTAAAACGGACCCGGAACCGTAAGCGAGCGACGTGCATCGCGCGAAACGTGCCAAGGGAGGCACGCACGCCACGCGAACATCGCCAGGCGCCTGCCGATGCTTGCAGAGGCTATCGGGGTCGTGCGGGTGATGCCTGCCGAGGCTGCCGAGTGCCGTGCTGGTGATGCCTGTCGAGGCTGTCGAGCACAGTTGGGCGATGCGGGTTGCTCCTTGACGCACGGGCGCTGTCTCTCGGCCAAGGGGCCGACCGAATGCGAGCGTGCATTCAGGCTGCGAGCTACTTGGCGTGGCGTTTCGAGACGGAGTTCTTTTCGAGACGAACGAGTGGGAGAAATTCAAGACGACATTTCTTCAAAATCAAGCCAAGAAAAATCAAACCATGACAGTTGGATAATTTGTGCCAAATATGTTTATTTTTTATGCTTTGCTTGATTTATTGTTGTATTTTCTTATGCTTTATTTAATTTGTTTAAATGTGTTTGCATGAGAATTGCCCAACGAAAAATCTCAAATTCAAAAAATTACTAAGTAAGTTTTAAATAATTAATTTGGTTTTGAATCAAATTAATTTTGACCTCCATGATTTATTTATTTATGAAATCTTTTGGAGAAATTCCCATAAGGGACGGCCAAAAGAAAGCTTTCACATGAATAAATTCTCAAAAGGATGATTGTGAATTATTATTAGTGGCGACGATGACCCTCCCAAGAGGCTCGATCAAAACGAAGTAGTAATTCTGTATTTAAGCATGGTTATTACTTAGGTATAAAATTGATATGCATATACTTCACCGAAGTCCCTGTCAATTTTATATTGGTCAAGTGGGAGCCAACTATTAATTTCTTTTGAGTAAAGGTTTGTAATTGTTCATGTTTGTAACCAGCTTGAATGTGATTTAAATGATAACCCTCCCAAGAGGCTCATTTAAAACTGTTTTGAGATGTTGGCTGATGCATGTTCATATTTTTTTTTGAGATTTCAATATGAATCATGTGATCGAATTATGTGATTTTCTTTGTGTTGATCCGGATATTGACACAAGATGTATGTTTATTTTTCAGTATCATCATGTCGCAACCTTTTAATCCACTAAAGTATATGCTCAAAGAACATCAACTTGCTGGTGAAAACTATACTTGGAAAAGAAATATGAAATTTGTCCTCACTACACAACCACAACATTGGGTTCTTGGCGGATCCAAACCTGAAAAACTTACTGAAAGGTAATCTAAAGCGGAGAGATATTTGCATGAAATCTGGGAGCAAACCAACAAATTAATGAAGTGTATAATCTTGACTTCATTGTCTGATGATTTGAAACACATTCATGAGAATGTTGAATCAGCTGCGGAGATCATGCAAAGTCCTGAGGAAATGTTTTCAACAGAAAACCGCATGACCGAACAGTTTCATTGTAATGGCGTGGCTAGGCTAAAGATGATGGAGGGAACACCTGTAAGGGATCATGTTCTCAATGTCAGACACCATTTTGAAAAACTTGGTTACCTCGGTACCAAGTATGATGATGGGGCTCAAATCGAATTCTTGTTCTTAACTCTTTCAAGATGCTTTAATGAGTTTTTCTGTAGTTTTGTGATGAGCGATCACATGTTCACTATGGATACTCTACAAGAGGTCTTGGAAACAGTGGAGAAACATTTGGGACAAGAAGAAGAAGCTTTGGTAACTAAAAGACTTCTTTCAAGATCTAGGCCAATGGAAGACAAGATCATAGTGAAGATGAACAGTCAGAAGCAAAGTAGAGCTCCCACTGTTGGGGAATAAGTTTGCACAGATCTATTCGTGGTGAATATTTAAATACAAATTTAATTCTTTAATTATTACTAGCATGAATTAATCCTATATTAATTCAAATAATAATCCAACAACATATCATGCATATAATAATTCACGTAAAACCTACGCATGCGGAATTCTACGAGTTTACGTGAACGTACCTCTTGGGATGGCAACGGTATGGCTAAATAGACTAACCGCAAGGACTTCCCAAGTATTCCCTTAGCCCTTGCTCAACTATCCGGTGGAAGGACACTTGTCGAACAATTAACAAAAGGAAAAAAAATAAACTTTGTTGCACCACTTATGTGGATTTGCTAATTTTTCCAGCACATGGAATTGTAGTTGGGAATGAAATAATCATTCCCTATTTATAGGAGGGGAGTGGTCGATTTTTTCAGTGGAAAAACAATGTGGGAAAAGACTTTTCTTGATCACCAATAAATCTTGAATATATCTCCTATATTCTTTTTCCCATAATTAAAATATTCCACAAAAATCCCACCTTCTCAAATTATGGAATTATTTTTGAAAATATAGTCTTGCAAGAAACCAAGATTTGGATCTTCTTGAATTTATGAGATATTCTTGTATTTCAAGAAATACATATCTTCCATAATATCTTTTCAAGAAAATCAAGAAAATCTTTCTTGCCCTATATCTTCAAATTTTCGAAAATACTATATAGATAACCAAGTGGGAGATTTCTTGAATTTAATGAGAGAATCTTTGTATTCCAAGAATACATATCTTCATTCCATAACAAAATTCAAAGAAAATCTTTCTCCCTACTATATCTATAATTTCGAAATTTACATGGAAAAAATAAGCAACAATATTTATTTTATTTTAATCATATTTTTCAGTTATTGGGCTATATGTTGGGCTACTCAGGGGGCCTTTAGGTGAATTAAGATTGGACCTTCTAATGGACCTTGAATATCTAATATTGAGCCACAATATAATTCAAGCCCATAAATATTAATTAATCCCACTACATAATTAATATTGCACTATCCATCTTAACCCATATTACAGTCAATATGGCTCCCGGTCATTATTTCCCGTGTTTAAGTTATCTAGCCAATTAATTAATTCAAGCCACTGAAATAGCTTTCCATTAATTAACATCTTTTATCCTTGGTCGATGAACGGTTCAACATTATTATCCATACTGGAAACTAATTCCACTTGCAAGATTTGGTATGATAAAGCATATGAACCTCCCAAGGGGGCAAATCAAACAAGCGTACTTGCACACAATTCTTCGTATTAAATCTTAGCAATCACATGTGACCAATAATATTGTCCAAGATAAAAAGTATTGAATCTCTTTGATTCGCTACCCATGATAAGTCAAAGCAATAGTTATCCCACGTGATCCTATTTAAGGGACGAAGGTTAAGAAATAACGAACCACTGAGGTCTAACCCTTCCTTGTTCAGTTCTGAAGAATTTATCCTCCTGTAGGTCCTATTCAGTGCATCAGTCATGCACTAGTGTAATCTCTTGGTCAAGACAAGCAAATCTGAGCCTTACACTTCAACCTTTCACGATGGGTTGTTCATTTCCATCTAGGTCATGAATAACTTACTTTCAGTTACAAGGGACTGTTAATTTAATCTTCTGTGATCTGGTATCACTAAATTAACTACAATGTAACATGTACGACTTATTGAACAGTTATGCAGTAAATATATGTAACATTCAATAATATTTAAAGCATCAGTGATAAATAATTTATTTCAGTAAATAAGTTTGAAAATTCAGTTTCGATTATACAAAGTAAAAAGCATACTTTCCAGTATAATCCCAACAATCTCCCACTTATACTCAAAGTCTGCTTTTAAGTATACTACAACATGTCTCACGTAGTCCGTGACATCTAATGTCACCTACACGAACCTAATAATTTCTCCCACTTATACTCAAAGCAGATTGGCAATGGTCTTGACACTCATTCCTTCCACATGTCTCTCGAATGTATTCAGAGGCGGACTCTTTGTGAATGGATCTGCTAGGTTGTCCTTAGACGCTATCTTTGTCACATCTATATCTTTTCTCTTAACGATTTCTCGTATAAGATATCTTTCCTTTAGTGTGCTTGTTTGACTCGTGGACTCTTGGTTCCCTTGAATTTGCAACTGCCCCTAGCAAATATTGCTAGACAAATTCAACTCCATCCAAGTCCACTAAGAAGGTCTAGAGCCAAATCGGTTCTTTCACTGCTTCACAAGCAGCTACTTACCCGATTTCCATGGTTGAGTCAGTGATGCATTTCTGCTTCACATTCGTCCATTTGATGGCTACACTTCCCAAATGGAACACACTAACTGAGGCAGATAGTTTCTGGAATCTAAGTCTGATTGGAAATCCGAGTCCGTGTAGCCGATGGGGATTGGAGTATCTGACTGATAAATCAACATTCTATCCCGAGTTCTTTTCAGATACTTCAGAATGTTTTTAACTGTCATCCAATGCTCTTTCCCTGGGTTACTTTGATATCTTACTACCATGCCTACGGCAAAGCAGATATCCGGTCTCGTACACAGCAATGCATACATAAGGTTTCCGACAGCCGAAGCACAAGGAATGCATTTCATTTCTTGTCATCTATCTCCTTTTGCATCTAAGGGGACATTTTCTTGGATAGATGGATTCCAAATCTGAAAGGTTCGAATCCTTTCTTGGAATCTTGCATGCTGAATCGTTTCAAGATAGTGTCTATGTATGAAACTTGCGATAACCCGATCATCCTTTTCTTGCGATCTCGAGTGATCTTGATCCCAAGGATGTGTCTGGCTTTCCCTAAGTCTTTCATATCAAACTATTTTGAAAGCCATGCCCTTACGTCTGATAACACCTTCACATCGTTCCCGATGATCAGAATGTCATCTACGTATAGTACTAAGAATACCAATGCAGTTCCGACACGCTTTTTATACACACAACTTTAAAACTCGTTTTGATCAAACCCATAAGACTTTATTACATGATCAAAATATTGGTTCCAAGCTCTGGATGCCTGTTTGAGTCCATAAATGGACCTCTTGAGCTTACAAACTAGATGTTCTTGGCCTATTTCAATGAAACCTCGGGGTTGTTGCATATAGATATCTTCATCAAGACTTTCGTTTAAGGAAAGCTGTCTTGACATCTATTTGCCAGATTTCAAAGTCAAAATGTGCAGCAATCGATAAGAGAATACGGATGGACTTAAGCATGGCTACGAAAAAGTTTCCTCATAATCGATCCATTCTTTCTGAGTATAACCTTTCGTCACTAGTCTTGCTTTAAAAGTTTCAACCTTCCCGTCCGGTCCTCTTTTCCTCTTATATACCCACTTGCATCCAATGGGTTTGACCCCATTAAGTGGTTCGACTAGCTCCCACACTTTTATTATGAAACATAGAACCCATTTCGATTTTCATTTTTGTTTGCCAAGAAACTGCATCATTATCTTGGAATGCCTCGTCATATGTCCATTGGTCAGATTCGTCTTGTCCGGGAATCAAGTCCGAGGACTCTCCTATTCCCATGAATCTCTCGGGCTGTCTAACAACCCTCCCACTACGACGAGGTCTCGGCCAGAAAATGTATCGTTTGGTATATCATCTAAGACAAATTGGTAATCGAGGTTTGCCCTCTAAGCTCATTTAAGGTAATCTCACTTCTGGGTTTTCTTTGGTTCATATAGTCTTCTTCCAAAATCTAAAATGGGTGTTGATGACTACCTTTTGATCTTCGGGACTATAGAACATACACCCTTTTGTTCCCTCGGGGTATCCTACAAACAAATTTTAATTTTGATCGAGGATCCAACTTACGGCTTCCTTGTCCAACACGAGGGCCGGACACCCCAAATTCTCATGTGTCTCATACTAGGCTTGCGCCCGGTCCACAATTCTTTGGGAGTTTTGGGAACCAATTTGGATAGCACCAAGTTCAGAATGTAAGTCGTTGTTTCCAAGGTATGACCCCAGAACGACTCGGGAAGATCCGCATAACTCATCATTGATCTAACCATTTCCAAAAGAATTATGTTTCTTCGCTCTGCAACCCCGCTTTTTGTTGAGGGTTCGGTGCAAAGGAGTGGGATACAATCCCTTCATCAGATAAGTAGTTCAAAAACTCATCGCTGAGGTATTCGCCTCCACGATCAGATTCGTAGAGACTTGATACATTTTTCCCTATGATTCTCTGTTTGAGCCTTAAATTCTTAGAATTTCTCAAAGGTCTCAGATTCATGCTTCATAAGGAAAATGTAACTGTACCTTGAGTAATCATCAATAAAATTACTCATAACCTCCTCTTGCTTTGGTTGACATTGGACTACATACATCTGTGTGAACGATCTCTAACACTTCTTTGGCCCTATTCCCCTTGGCTCCAAATGCCCTCTTGGTCATATTACCCTCCAAACATGATTCGCAGGTTGGAATCGGTTCAACTTGGAGAGGCTCCAGTGAACCATCTCTCACCAACCTTTGGATCCTCTTTGGATTTATATGACCCAATCTTAGATGCCAAAGAAGTGTCTCGTTCACGTCTGATGAACGTTTTCTTTTTCGAAACTTGATTGATGTGTTATAGGATACATTTCGTGAGTGGTGTGCACAGTTAATTGTATAGAGATTTTCCATCAATGTCCCATAACAGATACACTCATCATTTCAAGAAATGATGTCATTCTTATTAGAAGAAACTTAGTGTCCTTTAATCGAATTTTAGAAACTGAAAGTGAATTCTTTCTAAAACTGGGAACATAAAGATAATCTCAAATAAAACTTTATCTTCAAAAGATAGGTGCACTTCTCCCATCGCTTTTAATCGCCACTCTCAGAAGATCGCCCGGTGTGATGAGGATCTCACTCCCCACTAAGTTGTCGGGTCCGCTTTTGAACCCGTGAAGCCAACATGATTAGTGGATCTCGGATCAACCACCCACGAATGAGAAGTATATCGCCCGCTAAACAAGTTTCAACAACTAGTGCGTGAGAATTACCTTTTTGTTCGTCCCTTTTGGGGTTGGAAATGCACAAAACCTCCATTGTCCTCTCTCACCGCAGACTTAAGCACTTCCTCTTTGGATTTTCCTTGACACAACAAGCATTCCTCATCTTACCATTGCCCTTGGCAACAATTGAGTTTTATTGCTTTATGGCTTTTTGGTCCTCTTCTTTTTTTTCTTGCCTTTTGGCCTAGAAGATGAAGACGGACCATTTGCCATCAAAGCTTGAGTTTGGTGCCTCATCAACATCTCTGCGCCGAGACCAAAGGCTTGCAACAAATTAATTTAGCGAGGCAAAATGCTCAAAAACTTTTGGGTAGAGAGTGAAGTACCAAATTCATCCGAGTCTCCGGATCATAATGTGACTTAGAATCTCAAGTTTGTTCAGATGGGCCATCTATTTTGAGGACGTAATCCCTTACGGGTTTGCCCTCCACCATTTTCAGCGACGACATCTCTCGCAAGGTGATCTGACGAGTCCCGCATGTTTTGACTCGTCAGTTGGCTCATCTGATTTTGGTGTGTCAAAAATCCACTTGTGCTTTTGTGCAGTTAGGACAAAAATAATTTTCCAATTAATATAGTTTCCATATTGTATTGACTTTAAGTATAATAACAGTGGATTAAAAAGTAACGACATGCTGAACTGAAATAAATAACTATATGCATAAGCACAAGTATATCACAAGATTCGATCACATGCATCATATTTAAAATCTCAAAAAAAAAAATATGAACATGCATCAGCCAACATCTCAAAACAGTTTAAATAAGCCACGTGGGGTGGGTCATTATTTAAACACATTCAGCGAAAGTTACAAACAAGAACGATTATAAACCTTTAATATCCAGATTAATAGTTGGTCCCACTTGACCAATATAAAATTGGCGGGGGACTGGGAAGTATATGCATATCAATTTTATACCTAAGTAATAACCATGATTAAATACAGGATTATTATTTCGCTTTGAACGAGCCTCGTGGGGAGGGTCATTGTCTCCACTAGTAATAACCCACAATCATCCGTTTGGAATTCATTCATGTGAAAGCTATCTTTTGACCGTCCCGTGGGGGGAATTTCTCCAAAAGAATTCACAAATGAATAAATCATGGAGGTCAAAATTAATTCAATTTTATTATCCGGAATAAAATTGTCAATTAATTATTTAAACATACTTAGTAATTTTGAAGGTGAGATTTTTCATTTGGGCAATTCTCATGCAAACACATTTAAACAAATTAAATAAAGCATAAGATAGCGCAAAATAAATCAAGCAAAACAGAAAAATAAACATATTGGGCACAAATTATCCAATTGTCATGGTTTGATTTTTCTTGGCTTGATCTTGAAGAAACACCGTCTCAAATTTCTCCCACTCGATCGTCTCGAAAAAATATTCCGTCTCGAAACGCCACGCCAAGAAGGATGCGTACCGATGCACGTCCAAGATCCCACTGCCACTTGGTTCTCGGCATGACCTTGGCACCGCCGGTACCAAGGGGTCAGCGTTCTCAAGACGCCTTCTAAGGCGACGATACGCCCTCTAAGGCGACGACGGTCCTCGGCGGTATTATACAGCGTATCCGCGTCTGGCCGTGTCCGTCTTCGGCCCGATGACGGTGCAGCGTGTGCCTTGCGCCTTCCGTCTTGGCTTGTTCCTGTTCTGTTCACGCTTCACGCCCTCGGCCTCGCCACATGCGTGCCGCGCCTACCCCCTCCTACGCCTCGGTTCTCGATTTTGTCCTTTAATTCTTCGCTCCGTCTTCGTTTTTCGATCCGGTTATAATTTATTTACAAAAATAAAATAAACCTAGATCTAGACTAGTCTATTACATTGATCAAATCAAACAAATTCTAATCTACTCGTGGATTTTCTCACGAGGCAAAACGAATCCAAACGAATCGAATTAAAAAACACAGTTTATATGCATGCATAAATAAACACATTAAAATCCATGACAATTGGATACCTGCAAAACAGATCTAACAGTTCTACTATCCAATTTCAAATTTAATGCCAACGAATTAAATTACAATTTAAAAAATTCAGAGCCGGAAACCGTGGCTCTGATACCAGTTGTTGGGGAATAAGTTTGCACAGATCTATTCGGGGTGAAAATTTAAATACAAATTTAATTATTTAATTATTACTAGCATGAATTAATCCTATATTAATTCAAATAATAATCCAACAACATATCATGCATATAATAATTCACGTAAAACCTACGCATGCGGAATTCTACGAGTTTACGTGAACGTACCTCTTGGGATGGCAACGGTATGGCTGAATAGACTAACCGCAAGGATTTCCCAAGTATTCCCTTAGTCCTTGCTCAACTATCCGGTGGAAGGACACTTGTCGAACAATTAACAAAAGGAAAAAAAATAAACTTTGTTGCACCACTTATGTGGATTTGCTAATTTTTCCAGCACATGAAATTGTAGTTGGGAATGAAAGAATCATCCCCTATTTATAAGAGGGGAGTGGTCGATTTTTTCAGTGGAAAAACAATGTGGGAAAAGACTTTTCTTGATCACCAAGAAATCTTGAATATATCTCCTATATTCTTTTTCCCATAATTAAAATATTCCACAAAAATCCCACCTTCTCAAATTATGGAATTATTTTTGAAAATATAGTCTTGCAAGAAACCAAGATTTGGATCTTCTTGAATTTATGAGATATTCTTGTATTTCAAGAAATACATATCTTCCATAATATCTTTTCAAGAAAATCAAGAAAATCTTTCTTGCCCTATATCTTCAAATTTTCGAAAATACTATATAGATAACCAAGTGGGAGATTTATTGAATTTAATGAGATAATCTTGTATTCCAAGAATACATATCTTCATTCCATGACAAAATTCAAAGAAAATCTTTCTCCCTACTATATCTATAATTTCGAAATTTACATGGAAAAAATAAGCAACAATATTTATTTTATTTTAATCACCTTTTTCAGTTATTGGACTATATGTTGGGCTACTCAGGGGGCCTTTAGGTGAATTAAGATTGGACCTTCTAATGGACCTTGAATATCTAATATTGAGCCACAATATAATTCAAGCCCATAAATATTAATTAATCCCACTACATAATTAATATTGCACTATCCATCTTAACCCATATTACAGTCAATATGGCTCCCGGTCATTATTTCCCGTGTTTAAAATTATCTAGCCCATTAATTAATTCAAGCCACTGAAATAGCTTTCCATTAATTAACATCTTTTATCCTTGGTCGAGGAACGGTTCAACATTATTATCCATACCGGAAACTAATTCCACTTGCAAGATTTGGTATGATAAAGCTTATGATGAACTCCCAAGGGCAATTCAAAAAACAAGTGCATTTTGCACACGATTCTTCAGATTAAATCTTAGCAATCACATGTGACCAATAATATTGCCCAAGATAAAAAGTATTGAATCTCTTTGATTCGCTACCCATGATAAGTCAAAGCAATAGTTACCAATCCCACGTGATCCTATTTAAGGGACGAAGGTTAAGAAATAACGAACCACTGAGGTCTAACTCTTCCTTGTTCGGATTAGGTCAAGAATTTATCCTCCCAGAGGTCCTATTCAAAGGCATCGGGTCATGCACTAGTGTAATCTCTTGGTCAAGACAAGCCAATCTGAGCCTTACACTTCAACCTTTCACGATGGGTTGTTCATTTCCATCTAGGTCGTGAATAACGTACTTTCAGTTACAATGGACTGTTAATTTAATTTTATGTGATCTGGTATCACTAAATTAACTACAATGTAACACGTATGACTTATTGAACAATTATGCAGTAAATATATGTAACATTCAATAATATTTAAAGCATCAGTGATAAATAATTTATTTCAGTAAATAAGTCTGAAAATTCAGTTTCGATTATACAAAGTAAAAAGCATACTTTCCAGTATAATCCCAACACCCACTAAGAAATGTAGAGGTAAGGCAGTCAGTTGGTTGGGTATCCAGAAGAAACCTAAGGGAAAGTGTTTTAACTGTGGTGAGAAAGGACATTGGAAATGGGCCTGTTCCAATCCCAAGCGGAATGGAAAGATAGGTAATTCTCTCGCACTAGTTGTTGAAACTTGTTTAGCGGCGTATGTTACCCATTCATGGGTAATGGATACGGGATCCACTGATCATGTTTGTTTCACGTTACAGGGGTTCAAGCGGACCCGACAACTTAGTGGAAGAGAGATTCTCGTCACGCTGGGCGATGCTACAAGAGTGGCAGTTGAAGCAGTGAGAGACGTGCACCTGTCTTTTGAAGACAAGAGTTTAATTCTAAGAGATGTTCTTTATGTTCCCGTTTTTCGCAAAAACCTTATTTCAGTTTCAAAACTATTTGCTGATGGATATTCTGTTCGTTTTAATAAACGTGTTACTGTTTTTCGTAACGATATGGTTATCTGTCATGGAACTTTACGGAACAATCTCTATATTATTAATTGTGCACATCACTCACAAAATGCATCCTATAACACATCTACTGTTTCAAGTAAAAGGAAACGTTCGACTAACGTGAACAAGACACTTCTTTGGCACCTAAGATTAGGTCATATTAATCCAAAGAGAATCCAAAGGTTGGTCCAAGATGGTTCATTGAAGTCCCTCCTGATTGAACCATTTTCAACTTGCGAATCATGCTTGGAGGGTAAGATGACCAAGAGGGCATTTGGAGCCAAGGGGCTTAGAGCTAAAGAAGTGTTAGAGATCGTTCACACCGATGTATGTGGTCCAATGCAAATCAAAGCGAGAGGAGGCTACGAGTATTTTGTGATGTTTATCGATAATTACCCACGCTATGGGTACGTTTTCCTAATGAAGCATAAATCTGAGACCTTTGATAAATTCAAAGAATTTAAGGCTCAAGCAGAGAATCATAAGGAAAAGAGTATCAAGTTTCTACGATCTGATCGTAGAGGCGAATACCTCAGCGATGAATTCTTGAACTACCTATAGGATGAAGGGATTGCATCCCAGTTGACTGCACGCGGTACCCCTCAACAAAACGGGGTTGCAGAACGAAGAAATAGAACACTTCTAGAAATGGTAAGGTCAATGACGAGTTATGTGGATTTACCAAAATCGTTTTGGAGGTATGCCTTGCAAACAACAACTTATATTTTGAACTTAGTGTCATCCAAATTGGTTCCAAAAATCCCTAGAGAATTATGGACGGGGCGCAAGCCCAGCTTAGGACACATGAGGATCTGGGGGTGTCCGACATACGTGTTGGATAAGGAAGCCGATAAATTGGATGCACGTTCGGAATTAAGGTTGTTTATAGGGTACCCCGAAGAAATGAAGGGATGCATGTTCTATGGTCTCGAAGATCAAAAGGTCGTAATCAGTACGTATTTTAGATTTTTGGAAGAAGACTATATGAACGATAAAAAGCCTAGAAGCGAGATTACCTTAGAAGAACTTAGGGGGCCAACTTCGTTACCAACTGTACAAGACGAAATACCAAGTGTCACACCTACACAACAAGAACCTCATCGTAGTGGGAGGGTTGTTAGGCAACCCAAGCGATTCTTGGGGATCGGAGAGTCCTCGGACTTGATCTCTGGAGAAGAATCAGATCCATGGTCCTACAACGAGGCGATCCAAGACAAGGATGCAAATTCTTGGCAAACCGCAATGGAAGCCGAGATGGGTTCAATGGATCACAATAAAGTGTGGGAGCTAGTCGAACCACTTAATGGGGTAAAACCCATTGGATTCAAGTAGGTATACAAGAGAAAAAGAGGACGGGACGGAAAGGTTGAAACCTTTAAAGCAAGACTCGTGGCGAAAGGGTACACTCAGAAAGAAGGGATTGACTATGAGGAAACCTTTTCGCCCGTAGCCATGCTAAAGTCCATCCGCATTCTCTTGTCGATTGCTGCAGACCTAGACTTTGAGATCTAACAAATGGATGTCAAGACCGTTTTCCTTAATGGAAGTCTTGAAGAAGAGATCTATATGCAACAACCCAAAGGCTTCATTGAAAAAGGCCAAGAGCACCTGGTTTGCAAGCTAAAGAAGTCCATGTATGGGCTGAAGTAAGCATCTCGTGCTTGGAATCAGTGTTTCGATCAAGTTATAAAATCCTACGGTTTTGATCAAAACAATTTTGAAAGTTGTGTGTATAAAAAGCGTGATGGAACTGCCTTGGTATTCTTGGTACTATACGTAGATGACATTCTGCTCATTGGGAACGATGTAAAGACGTTGTCAGACGTAAGGGCATGGCTATCAAAACAGTTTGATATGAAGGCCTTAGGGGAAGCCGGTCACGTCCTAGGGATCAAGATCACTCGAGATCGCAGGAAAATAATGATCGGGCTTTCTCAAACCTCATATATAGACACCGTTTTGAAGCGATTCAGCATGCAAGATTCCAAGAAAGGTTTTGTACCTTTCAGACATGGAATCCATCTATCCAAGGAGATGTGTCCCAAGACACAAAAGGAAATAGATGACATGAAGGGCTTTTCTTATGCTTCGATTGTAGGAAGCCTCATGTATGAAATACTGTGTACGAGACCGGATATCTACTTTGTCGTAGGCATGGTGGCTAGATATCAAAGTAACCCTGGGAAAGAGCATTGGACTGCGGTTAAGAACATTCTGAAGTATCTGAAGAGGACACGGGAAAAAATGTTAGTTTATCAATCAGACAGTCTAATCCCCATCGGTTATACGGACTAAGATTTCCAATCAGACATAGACTCCAGAAAGTCAACCTCGGGTAGTGTGTTTTGCATGGGGGGAGGAGCCATGACATGGAGAAGCGTTAAGCAGAAATGCATCGCCGATTCTACCTTTGAAGCCGAATATATAGCTGCTTGTGAAGTAGCGAAAGAAGCGGTTTGGCTCAAGAACTTCCTGGTGGACTTGGACGTCGTTCCGGATTTGCCCATCATGATCACGATTTACTGTGATAACACCGGAGCAGTTGCAAATTCTAGGGAAGCGAGAGCCCACAAGGCCATCAAGCACATAGAAAAAAAATACCATCTTATACGAGAAATCGTTAAGAGAAGAGACATGGAGGTGGCAAAGATAGCGTCCGAAGACAACCTAGCAGATCCATTCACAAAGGGTCTGCTGTTGGGATAACATATGCCAGGATCTATCGGGATGACCTCATAAACACAAATTTAAATTAACAATTATTACTAGCATGAATTTACCTAAGTGAATTCAAATAATAATCAATCCAACAACAACATGCAAATAATATTTCACGTAAAAGATCCTAGCATGCGGAATTTCTAGGAGTTTACGTAAACGTACCCGTTGGAGAGACGATCTGAGACAGACAGGATCAAGTATCTGGATACCCACCAAAAGTCCTTTTCAAGTTTTCCCAAGCCCTCGTCCAATAACCCCGATGGAAGGTTCTCCGATGAACGATTTATAAAACAAGGAAAATAAATATTGGTGCACCACCTTTGTGGATTTCTAATATTTCCAACGTATGGAACACTCGTTGGGAATGAAAAATTCATCCCCTATTTATAAGACAAGGGGCTCGAAAATTTCAAGCACAATTAGGGCTAGGAAAGATCTTTTCTCGATCTCCAAGAAATCTTTAATATATCCAATATATTCTTCTTTCCATGTATATTTTTCCACAAAAATCTCACACCCTTATTTAGCCTAAATTTTCGAAAAAAAAAATACAAGAAGATTTGCAAGATTGGATCATTCTTGTATTTATGAGATATTCTTGTATTCCAAGAATACATATCTTTCTCCATAAAATCTTTCCAAGAAAATCTTTCTTCCCTTTCTTACACATAATTTTTGAAAATTCCCTATTAAAGAAGCCAAGTGGGAGTTTTCTTGAATTTATGGGATAATCTTGTATTCCAAGAATACATTATCTCATTTCCATAAAATCTTTTCAAGAAAAACCTTCTCCCTCTTTTCTTTAATATTTTCGAAAAAAAAAATAGAAAATATTGCAACAATAAATTTATTTTATTTTAAGCACCTTTTATTTATTGGACTATAATTTGGGTTACTTGAGGGGCCTTTAGGAGAATTAAGATGGACCTTCCAATTGGCTTCTGAATTCCAATATCGAGCCACAATATAATTCAGCCCATTAATATTAATTAATACCACTATATAATTAATATTGCACTATCCAACTTAACTCATATTACGGTAATATGGCTCCCAGTTATTATTTCCCGTGTTTAAGATTATTTAGTCCATTAATTAATTACGTCACTTAAAAGTTTTATATTAATTAATATCTATATGCTTGGAGTAAGGACAGCCCAACTTTATTATCCATACCGGAAAATTAATTCCACTTGCAAGATTTGGTATGATAAAGGTTCCGGGCCCACCAAGGGGACCAATCAAGCAAGACTTTTGCAAGCATACGATTCTCTGTATTAATTTAGCAATTGGCGTGCAATTAATATTATTGCCCAAGATATAGGGTATCGAAGTCGCAATGATTCTCTTCCCATTTATAAGTCAAAGTAATAACTACTAATCACACACAGTCCTTATTAAGTGACAGAGATTAAGAAATCAACAACTACTGAGGTCTAACTCTTCATCCCTTAAGTCAGTGAGAATGATTTTATCCTCTCTGTAGGTCCGCTTCAGCGCATCGAATGCACTAGTGTAATCTCTTGGTCAAAACAAGCCAATCTGAGCCTTACAATCAACTTCTACCAATAGATTGTTTGGATCTATCTAAGTTGTGAAACACGCACTCATTTACAAGGAACTGTTAACGTGATCTTCTGTGATCTGGTATCACCACGTTAACTACAATGTAACGTTTGTTACAAATGGTTTGCAATAAATATATATAACATTCAATCATATTTAAAGCAACAGTGATAAACAATTTATTTCAGTAAATAAGTGTTTAATACATATGTTATACAAAGTAAAAGCATATTTTCACGTATAACCCCAACAATCTCCCACTTATACTCAAAGTCTGCTTTTAAGTATACCACAGCCTGTCTGATGTATTATCTGGTGACATCTAATGTCACCTACATCAACCTAATAATTTTTCTCCCACTTATACTCATAGCAGATTGACAACGCTCTTGACACTCATTCCTTCCACATGTCTCTCGAATGTTAACTGAGGCAGACCCTTTGTGAATGGATCAACTAAGTTGTCTTCCGATGCAATCTTTGTCACCTCTATATCTCCTCTCTTAACGATTTCTCGTATAAGATGGTATTTCCTTTCAATGTGTTTGCTGGCCTTGTGGGCTCTTGCCCCTTTGAATTTGCAACTCCTCCCAAGATTATCACAAAAGATCGCGGATTGCGGCCGGGTAAATTCGAACAACGCCCAAGTCCACTAGGAAGTTCTTGAGCCACACCGCTTTTTTCGCCGCTTCACAAAGAACTACATAATCGCTTCCATGGTAGAATCGGCGATGCATTTCGCTTAACGCTTCTCCATGTTACGCCTCCTCCCTGCACAAAAACACACTACCCGAGGTAGATTTTCTAAAATCTAGGTCCGATTGAAATCCGAGTCCGTATCCCATCGAAATAAACCGTCTGATCGATAAACCCAAGATTCTATCTCGAAGTTTTTTTCGAGATACTTCGTAATGTTCTTAATAAAGAAATTCAATGTTGATTTTGGATTACTTTGAAATTGCTACCATGCCTACTACAGAAAGCAGATATCCGATCTCGCACACAACATTGCATACATGAGACTTCCATCACAACGATAGGAATGCCTCTCATGTCATATATCTCACTTTTTGTCTTAGGGCACATGTCTTTCGATAGATGGATTCCATGCCTGAAAGGTACAAAACCCTTCTTGGAATCTTGCATGTTGAAACGCTTCAAAACGGTATCTATGTATGAAGCTTGCGATAAGCCGATCATTGTTTTCTTTCGATCTCAAGTGATCTTGATCCCAAGAATATGACCGGCTTTCCCTAAGTCCTTCATATCAAACTATTTTGACAGCCATACCCTTACGTCTGACAAAACCTTTACATCATTTCTGATGAGCAGAATATCGTCTATGTATAGTACTAAGAATACCAAGGCAGTTCCGTCACACTTTCTATAAACACAACTCTCGAAATCGATTTGATCAAACCCATAAGATTTGATTACATGATCAAAACATTGGTTCCAAGCCCGAGATGCTTGCTTAAGTCCATAAATGGACTTCCTTAGCTTGCACACAAGGTGTTCTTGGCCTTTTTCGATGAAACCTTCGGGTTGTTGCATATAGATCTCCTCGTCAAGACTCCCGTTAAGGAAAGCTGTCTTGACATCCATTTGCTAGATCTTAAAATCTAGATGCACAGCTATTGCCAAGAGAATACGGATGGACTTAAGCATGGCTACAAGCGAAAAGGTTTCTTCATAGTCGATACCCTCTTTCTGAGTGTATCCCTTTGCCACAAGCCTAACTTTAAAGGTTTCCACCTTCCCGTCTGGTCCTCTTTTCCTCTTGTAGACCCACTTGCATCCAATGGGTTTTACCCCACTGGGTGGTTCAACTAGCTCCCACACCTGATTATGATCCATTGAGCCCATCTTTGCTTCCATTGCAGTTTGCCAGGATTCTGAATCCTTATCTTGGACCGCCTCCCTGTATGACCAGGGGTTTGATTCACTATCCCCGGGGACCAAATCCAAAGATTCTCCTATCCCCATGAATCTCTCAGGTTGTCGAACAACCCTCCCACTACGATGAGGTTCCGATTGTGTCGGTGTGACGCTTGGTATATCAACCTATACAGTTGGTATAGGAGTTTGCCCTCTTAATTCATTTAAGGTAATCTCATTTTTGGGCTTTCGATTGTTCATAAAGTCTTCTTCCAAAAATCTAAAGTGCGTACTTATTACCACCTTTTGATCTTCGGGGACCATAGAACATGCACCCTTTCGTTCCCATGGGATATCCTATAAACAACCTTAGTTCCGAACGTGCATCCAACTTACCGGCTTACTTGTCTAGCACGTATGTCGGACACCCCCAAATCCTGAGGTGTCTCAGACTGGGCTTGCACCCGGTCCACAACTCTTTAGGGGTTTTGGGAATCGACTTGGATGGTACCAGATTCAGAACGTAAGCCACTGTTTCCAAGGCATGACCCTAAAACGACTTGGGTAAATCTGAATAACTCATCATGGATCTGACCATTTCTAAGAGTGTTATGTTTCTTCGTTCTGCAATCCCGTTTTGTTGAGGGGTTCCGGGTGCAGTCAACTGGGAAATAATGCCCTCATCTGACAGGTAGTTCAAAAACTCATCGCTGAGGTATTCGCCTCCACAATCAGATCGTAGAAACTTACTCTTTTCCTGATGATTCTCCACTTCGGCTTTGAACTCCTTGAATTTATCAAAGGTTTCCGATTTGTGTTTCATGAGGAAAATGTACTCGAACCTTGAGTAATCATCAATGAAAGTCACGAAATACTCATAGCCACCTCTAGCTTTGGTTGAAATTGGACCACACAAGTCAGTATGAATGATTTGCAACACTTCTATGGCTCTATTCCCCTTGGCTCCAAATGCCCTCTTGGTCATCTTACCCTCCAAACATGATTCGCAGGTTGGAAGTGGTTCTAATTGTACGTCCGACAGCGAACCATCTTTCACCAACCTTTGGATCATATTTATATTAATATGACCCAGTCTTAGATGTCATAGAAGTGTCTTGTTCACATTTTCTGAACGATTTCTCTTATTGCATGAAACAATTGATGTGTTATAAGATGCATTTTGTGAGTGGTGTGCACAGTTAATAGTATAGAGATTGTTCCGAAAATTCCATGACAGATAAACACATCGTTACGGTAAACAATAACTTGCTTAGAAAAACGAACATAATATCCATCATTAATAAGTTTAGAAACTGAAATTGGGTTTTTCCGAAAAACAGGAACGTAAAGAACATCTCTTAAAACTAAAATCTTGTCTTCAAAAGATAGGTGCACGTCTCCCACTGCTTCAGCTGCTACTTTCGTTGCATCGCCCAGTGTGATGATGACCTCACTCCCACTAAGTTGTCGGGTCAACTTGAACCCCTGTAATGTGAAACAAACATGATCAGTGGATCCTGTATCCATTACCCACGAGTGGGTAGCATACGTCGCTAAACAAGTTTCAACAACTAGTGCGTGAGAATTATCTTTCTTTCCATTCCGCTTTGGTTTAGAACAGGAAGACCTCCAATGTCCCTTTTCATCGCAGTTGAAGCACTTCCCCTTTGGATCCTTCTTGACTCCCCTAGCATCCCTCACCTTACTCTTGCCATTGGTAACAGTTGAGTTCGACTTCTTTTGGCCTTTGGCCTTCCTCTTCTTCTTACCCTCCTTTGGCCTAGAAGATGAAGATGGTCCACTTGCCGCCAAAGCTTGAGTTTGGTATCCCAACAACCTCTCTGCCGAGACCAAAGCTTGCAACAAGTCATCTAGCTTGAACTTCTGATTATTCATCTGATAGTTCAACTGAAAGTGTTCAAAACATTTGGGCAGAGAGTGAAGCACCAAATCAATCTGAGTCTCCAAATCATAATTTGCACCCAGAACCTCAAGTTTATTTAGATGAGCCATCATCTTGAGGACATGGTCCCTTACGGGCGTGCCCTCCACCATTTTCAGCGAAAGCATTTCTCGCAAGGTGATCCAACGAGCCGTGCGGTTTTGATGTTGAAACATCTTCTTATGATTTTCCATGTTTTCCGCAGCAGTTGCAAATTCTTGGTGTTGGTGTTGCAACACATCCGACATAGATGCCAAGATGGTACATGTTGTAGGGGGAAATAACTCGGTTTAACGGAGGCTTGGGATTGGACAATCTCATGTTTAGCTTGTTATCCGACTTCATCCAGCTGGAGCAGGATGGGAAGCGACTTGAAGTCATGGAAGGTCGCTAGCGGCTTGACGCAACAAATAAGTCGCAGAATGACTTGAGAGAATCTGACATCGCGGTCGAAGAAGTCACGACTTCGGTTAGAGATAAATATGGACAAGATTCGGGCAGTTATGATGAGGCGGATTTCTCGGGATATAACCAGGGAAAGCATATCTACAAGCGCAACTTGCGGATCAAGGAAGGAAATCCTAGTTGGTCCACGAGGGAGAAGCCCACGAAGACTGTAGCCCTAGTTCTGTGTCTATAAATATCACTTGTAATGTACATTGTAAAGGATCGAAATTTTAGTATCCTAGGCAGAAATAATACAGAAAATATACTGGCTTGGTGCCCCCAAACGTAGTCTATTCCAAAGACAAACTGGGTAATCAAATTGTGTGTCATATTTATTGCTTTCGCCATTATCTTGATCGGAACTTAACAAATTCACTTATTTGTTCGCCGGTGATCAAACCGGGTACAACAATTGGCTTCGTCTGTGGGAACTACAATTCCTGCGAAATCACTTTGTTCAAAGGAAAACCCATCATATCTCTGATCAATACCAATGGCAAGCAATCAAGCCAATCTGAACGGGCAAGATCCGGACGCCCGCGATGGGCGCGAGGCCTCTATGAGCTCTCAACGCCCGGCCCCATCCCATCGCCACAAGAAGACCCCTGATGACCTCGACCGGTGGAACTTGGTGCAGACGCCTGAGGATGCAAAGGCCATGATGGTCGTTTGACGAGGAGAATGTGCAGCCTCCCCCTAAGAAGGCCACCCAGGAGGTCGGACCCTCAAAAAAGAAGTTGCTTCAAGCCCGAAAGGGGCATTCGGCGGGCCAACTGGCCTACAATCCAGCGAGACATGCCCTGGTTCGCAATCGCCAGCTCCTATAGAGGCCGATAGGGTCAAATAATGTGTTCGACTGACTTGGCGACCTCGGGGGTCAGCAAGCCCCGAGGAACGTGGAAGATGAGGCACACATGAGCCTCGCTATGCCGAAAGGTGGAAATACTCACCACCGCAAGACCGACCTCCACCACAATGACTTACCGAGGGAGTCGGCCGTGCATTACGGCGAATTCGGGCGCGCAAAAGGTGACCACCGACGCCACGGCTCAAGTCGCGGCTGACTAAGACGGCCAAACAACTGATGGAGCACATGGAAAGTCGAAATGGGCCAGTGGGGACAGACCTTTTCCTCGCCGTCCCAGACTCCCCACTTGGAACTTTGGTCACCTTGGCGGCTACCCAGAGGAAGATTAATGTCGCGACCTTGGATCGCTACAGTGGGATCACGGACCCAAGGGTCCATATAGCAAAGTACAACTCGTCATGGCTTCTATGGGACTGATGCGACCAAATGTTGGTTGTTCTCTCTAACCCTGAGCGATCAGGCTCACCAATGGTTCATTCTGCCTATGTCGTCGTTGGACACTTTCGAAAGCAGCTTTTGCTCATCTATTCTCAACGCTTCATCATCTGGCGCCCGACCGCGATCAGGCTAAAGGACCGATGAACACCCGGCGGGATACCTAATCGACGGTCTTACATTGAGAGGATCGACAAGCTGATTTTGGAAGGAGATCCCATCGGGATGAAGCAAAACCGCTGGGGTCGCCTCCTACCAAGAAGGGGACTAAACTCGGCGGCGCATGATGACTGGCCGAAAATTCGACTAGCTATGCCGACTTTCGAGGCGGGCGTTTGATTTGATACACACGGCAGAGCTCTTGGAATCCCGACTATTTGAGACTAAGGAGGTCGCGGAGCCCAAGAAAAGTTCCAAGAAGTCTTCTTCGCAGTACAAGCCGCCCGGAAGCTTCAAGCCTTTTGAGGAGAGCATTCCACTGAAATTGATGGACGCCCGCATGACCCCTAAACATTTTCACCTAGATTCGAACGGAATCGCTTCTCCCGCCGCGCCCAATGAAGAACAAGGGCAGGTAGAATCCCAACAAGTATTGTCACTTTCACGAGCAAATCGGGCACTATACCAAAGGAGTGCAAGGATTCGTCTGCTTTAGCTCGAGATCAGATGAAGACGGTTCGCTTTGACGAAGTTCACAAACGACTTAAGAACGGGCAAGAAAAGTTCGAGAGACCGCTAACAAGAAGAACGTCCCAACAGGAACAACAACTGCGGGCGAAAGGCAGAGAGGGGACTTATCCCGCCCATGCCGGAGAATGCGGGATCGTGATGATACACACTCTCCCCTAGGATAGTCGGGGCTAGCTTTCCAGCCTCCTCAAAGCGGAAGATGAAAGCCGAAATAAGAGAGATAGAGAACGCCAGGAGGATGGTGTTGTCTGTCCTCGCCATGGGGGAAGAGTCCAGCACTATCGAATTTGGAGAACAGAACAAAGCTGGGGTAGTCTATCCCAATGTCGATCCCCTGGTGATCCGGGCCAACATCATGGGGACTACGGTGTACCGACTTCTGGTCGATGGGGGTGCCTTATGCAACATCCTTTTCAAGAAAACCCTGGATCAGCTAGGGGACTATGATGCCTATATCACCCCGTGTAACCACATCGTGAAGGGGTTTGGCGACACAACTGTGAGGCCCACCGGGATGATTCGGCTGGCCGTTGAGCTGGTCTCTACGTTGAATAGTGAGGTTAGGGCAACTAGGCTGTTAGATTTTTTAGTAGTCAACCTCCCCAGCACCTACAATGGTTTCCTGGGGAGGCTTTTTGAACATGAATTCGAGGTTGCGTCCTCTACTTTCTATTATGTGTAAAGTTTCCCACCAAGAGTGGGGTGGTCTGCACCGTTAAGGGCGATCAAGTTGATGGAGAGGTTGTTTGATTTACTCTTCGTCTCCTTTCAATTTTGCACTAGTACCTGCCAAACAAACACTTGTAATAGATACCAATGAACAGAATGAAGAATTAAGTGAGACAAGGAAAAATAGAAAAAGAACCTACAGCGACCTCGATCCAAGAATAGGGCACGAACCTGATGAATTCCTGATCGAGGCCAAAATTGACAATCCCCAACAAGATGGCCCCAGAGTCGTCCCGGGGGAAGAGCTAGAGAAAGTCAAGGTTGATCCAACTCGCCCGGATCTGGAGGTCATTATCGGCTCCAAAATACCGAACGACCTGAAGGGGAAAGTCATTGACTTTTTCAAAAAGAACTTAGATGTCTTCGTCTGGTCGCACAAAGACATGGTGGGGATCGATCCAGAGATCGCATGCCATCGACTCCACATTGATCCATCCCGGAAGCCGGTTGCTCAGAAGAGGCAAAAATTTGGCCCTGAGAAGTATTCCGCTTTAGCGGAAGAGGTGAAGAAACTACTGGATAACGACCTGATCATGCAGGTCGACCAACCACAGTGGGTAGCCAATGCAGTGTTGGTAAAGAAGTCCAACGGGACCTGGTGGTTATGTATCGACTTCACCGACCTCAATGAGGCCTGCCCTAAAGACTTCTTCCCGATGCCACATATCAATCACCTGATAGATAATACGGCCGGACACGAAATGATGTCATTCATGGATGCTTTGGCGGGCTATCACCAAATAGCCATGCACGAACCAGATCGACAACACACCTCGTTTCTGACAGAAAAGAACCTATATTGCTGGAAGAGAATGTCGTTCAGCTTGAAGAACGCAGAGGCAACATACCAAAGGCTGGTCAATCACATGTTTGCCGACCAGATAGGGAAGTCAGTGGAAGTCTATGTCGATGACATTGTCGTCAAAAGCCTAAAAAGAGAAGACCACCTGCTTCACCTCGCGCAGACATTCGACATCCTCAGAAAATTCAATATGAGACTCAACCCCAAGAAGTGTAACTTCGGAGTGGAGTCGGGGAAGTTCTTAGGACACTTGGTCAGTAAGCGGGGCATCGAGGCGAACCCAGGGAAGGTTAAAGTTGTACTAGACATGGGGGCACCCTGAAATGTGAGAGAAGTTCAGAAACTCACGGGATGCCTGGCTGCCCTGAGCAGGTTCATCTCCCGGATGGGGGACAAGTGCAAACCAATGTTCGACACGATCCGTAAGAAGGCAAAGTTCAAATGGACGCCCGAAAGTCAGGACGCTTTTGAAAAAATCAAAACTTACCTGGCAGATGTGAGCATACTGTCCAAACCTGTTCCAGGAGAGAAGTTGTATTTGTATCTCATGGCCGGAGACCGCCTTTGAGCGCCAGATCGGGTCCGAAAGGTATGTTCGCGACACCGCTTGCTTCATTTGGCAATGACATTGAACGAGACAGAGCAACGCTACCCCTCGCTAGAGAAGCTGGCATACGCATTAGTCATGAGCGTGAGAAAGCTAAAACCGTATTTCTTCGACCATCAGATCGAGGTTCTCACTTCCCTACCATTGCGGAATGTACTCCACCATCCGGACACTTCAGGCCGATGCCTCAAATGGGCCATTGAGGTCGCGCAAAGACGGCAAACCCACGCGCCACAACCCCGCCATCATGCTCGAGCACGGCCGACTTCTTAGTAGAGCTTACATTCCCGATGAAGCGGGAAGTTCGTGCAAATTTTACCGTGGGGAGCTTTTCATAGATGGGTCGGCGACCTCTCACAAGTCGGGTGCCGGGGTGGTTTTAATGAGTCCTGAGGGTACCTCATTCCAGAATGCCATTACCTTCAATTTTCCGCAACAAATAATGAGGCCGAGTATGAGTCTCTCATCAGTGGCCTGGAAATGGCAAAAACGTATGGGGGGTCAAGAGATTGCAGTTCATACCAACTCCCAAACCGCGTGGCCACCAAGTTTCGGGGAATACGAGGATAGGGACTATATGATGGCAAATTTTATCGAAATTGGAAAAAACACAGGCATGAAGTTCACACGATCTATATCAAATCGACACCGGTGAGAGAGCGGAACTCGCGAGCCGACAGTTTTAGCCAAAGTCAGCGACCTTCAAGGATCACCAGATATGAAGGATGTCACCATCACGACACTTTCCCACCCATCCACCGCAAGTAAGTAACCGTAAATAACATTAGAAAACCCGGTGCCGAATCGATGACACCCATCATGGAGTATCCGATAAGCGGCCTTGCCACCGATCAAGGCCCAAGCTCGACAGTTGTAGTTACGGGCCACCCATTACACAATGATCGACTGGGAGTTGTACAAGTGAGGCTTCGGCATCCCCCTACTTCGATGTATAACGCCCAAACAAGGTCAAGTCATCCTGCGAGAAATACACGAAGGGGCATGCAGAAACCACACTGGGGGGGAGTCGCTGACCCACAAAACCACAAGGCAAGGATATTTTTGGCCAACCTTAAGGGCCGATGCTATCGTCTTCGCCCGCAAATGCCACAAATGTCAAATTTATGCTCCCTCCATCAAGGTCGCACCAGAAGGGCTCACAAGCATCCTCAGTCCTTGACCTTTTGCAAAGTGGGGAATAGACATCATTGGGCCACTCCCAACGGCCCCAGGATCGGTCAAGTAGGCCTTGGTAACGTTGGATTACTTCACAAAATGAGACGAGGCTGAGGCGCTGGCAACCATCGACCAAGATCATGTCATCAGTTTCATTTGGCGCAACATTATCTGCAGGTTCGGACTGCCTCAGGCGATAATATCAGACAATGGGAAGCAGTTCTAGAACGAAGGTCGATGCCTTCTTCAAAAAATGTAAGATCACAAAGTTATTCTCCACCCCATACCACCCCCAATCGAATGGACAGGTCGAGGCCGTGAACAAAATCATAAAGCACATGCTCAAGGCCAAGATCGAAGGGGGAAAAGGGAAATGGGCTAGCGAGCTCCCAGATGTGTTGTGGGCGTACAGAACAACCTGCAGAAATTCAACAGGCGAAACCCCTTATTCGCTAACCTTCGGAACTGAGGCAGTGGTGCCCGCGGAGGTCGATGTCTTGACTTTCTGGACCAGCCAAGTCGTTTTCGGTCACAATGATGAGGCCCTGGAGAGGAACCTCGACCTACTCGAGGAAAAGCAATTAGAGGATAATATGAGAAATGCCAGATACAAACAGAGGTCTGAGAAATATTACAACTCTAAAGTGCGACTTCGACGTTTCAAGGTTGGGGACCTAGTACCGAAAAAGATACTCGGAGATTCAAAAGGTGCCCTCGGTCCCAATTGGGAGGGCCCGTTCCAGATATCGAAGGTCCTACCAAATGGAGCATACGAGCTCAAGAAAGCAGATGGGACCAAGGCCCAATATCCGTGGAATGCAACTCATTTGAAAAAATACTACCAGTAGGTTCATATCCTTGTATCGATCAAGACGTGTAAACAAATATTTGTAGTAACAATAATTCTCTATTCTTTTTGAAATGTAAGATTCCTGTGTAAACCAAGCGGGTCGCTCGAAAAACATATGATCGATGAAATGCATACCACATGGAAGACATGATCGATAACATGCAGATCGCATGTAAGACATGATCGATAACATGTAGGTCGAGTAAAAGACATGATTGATAACGTGTGAACCCGAGGTTCGACTTTAGAGATACTGGAGGCGAGATCGCCACCCTCAAAAAAGGCGGTCATCCCCGACTTTTATAAGACGGCCACGAAATGTCCAAGAAACAAGTCGCATAGAAAATAAGACGACAAGGACTAAGCAAAAGTCGCATAAGGAAATCAAGTCAACACAATGAAGAAATTAAAAAGGAGAATTTCATTAATAAAGACCCGGAGGTCGGGAAAAACCCCATTACAATAGACCCGAAGGTTGGTATAAAGAGCATTCCAATACAATACATTTTTCATAATCGAGCTAGCGACTTGGTCTATACTATGGAGCCACTCGAACTAGCGACTTGGTCTATACTATGGAGCCACTCGAACTAGCGACTTGGTCTGTACTACATTGCTACTAGGGTAACACCTCTCGGACGCGGAGGTCGGTAAGGAAGATGCTGCAAAACTATCACAAAAGGATGTTACAACATCCTTGGAGTGTCAGATGCTGCAATGAGGCTTCTTGTGTGAGCAAGCACGAGTGCCATCTTTACGACGCAAAAAACTCAAGGGATTGTGAAGGGCATTTTGGCATGATCGGATTCACATTAAATCTGTATTGCGTATCAGGAGGGGCCCTTCACCATTAATCTCGTTCTCCCAACCGGCGCTCGAGACACAGTAAGCTAGGGGCTCTACCATCGTGGCAGCGGCGGGTCCGCCGCCCGGGTAACAACAAAACTTAGCAATTGGCCGTATGGTCACCCTCTGGTGAAAGCAGAATCCGAGATGGGGGAGCCGCAAAGATGGTCCGAGTGCCAGAAACAATGAGTACAGAGCCAGAGAGGCTTACTGCCGGAAAGGGTTTTGAAACGAGAGGATCCCCGGAATCGCCCATAGTCGGAGCCCGAAGGTGAAAAGTGGGGAGATCAAAGGGGACACATGAGTTTTCAGCAGAAATATACCCGCCCCTATTTATAGATGGAGGGCGGGGGTCAAGTTGCAATTTCCAACTCTCGAGGGCCCCATAAAGAAACCGGCGCACGTGTGGCGCGTGGGCAGAACGTGACTTTTGGTTAGCCCAATTTATGGCGCCCGACGCCACCAAATACCCAGGCCATCATTGCGGATCTATCAATCGTCACACCGATTCAATGAATCGAGGCAACAGTTCTTCTCCCCGAGGAGGAGATGTCGGCATCGGCACACTTCCCGAGTCTGACCTGTCAGAAGTTGGTAAGGTCTACGAGTTCAAGTCAAGGCCCCAAGACGAGCTTACGATTTAATTTGGGGGATGAAATATGGGAGTTTATTTTACATAGTAAGATAAGCACCAGACCAAAACATAAAGTAACTTCCATTAATAGAAGACCCGAAGGTCGGGAGAAATACATCACAAACCAAAAGCCCGAAGGCAAGTACAACAGGAAAAGAAAAAAAAAGGTAGTAGAGCTGCAATCTCAATTCTTCTACGGGGCAAATGAGGTCGGGTAATGATCATTCCCGAAAGGAGGTTTCATTGTCACAGAACCACCGGTGGATCACCTTCGAGCTTAAGATCCTCTCCACAACGGGCTCGGGCAGCATGTCAACAGCTTGGAGGAACACCTCTCGACCTCAGTGATTCTTCCCCGGTGGGCTCGGGCAAGATCGACAAAGAAAGGGGAGGAATGACCTCCGAAGCTCGCTGACTTCTCCACCAGAGCTCGAAAGATGTAAAGATCCGGGAGGTCGACCAACCGGAGAGTCGGGGAGAGGGCCACGATCCGGCCCGATCCGAAAAATGAGAGATCAACGCCCATGTCCTCCGTGTCTTGGATATCCAAAGAAAACATCGGGGCCAGAGGGTTGGTCTTGACGTAGTCCCCGAGGTCGAATTTCCACCTAAGAAGGTCGCCAAGTGGTTCGCCCTGGTGACATATCTGATGGCACCAAGAAAGGCCATCACATACCACGAAAATTAGCTGCTCATCTCTTCTAAACCTTGAACTGACCTCCCTAGTGTCTAGCTCCCCTTCGCCTCCGCCACCATCTTCAGACCCGTTTCCACCTCGCCTCCTCTCCGCCTCGATCATCTTCATTTTACCGCCACCAGAGGTCTCGCCTCGGCCGACTTCATTTCTCTTGAAGACGCCTCTACCAAAGCGACCGAGGGTCGAGATCCATAGAAGATGCTCCACATTAGCTTTCTCCACTTCTTCGAAGCGTCTTGCATTAACAAGATCATTCCTACCGACGCAGACACGAGCCCGACTCACGGAGATATCGGAGTTCGGCTTCGCTTGGGCATTGGTCCGCTCCAAATAAAAGCGTCAGCCTTTGAGAGTGTGGACCATGGTCATACATACGTTGCTGGGCCACCGGACGGCGGCGTTATCATGATCGGGCATCCACGCCGGCAAAGTTGTGCACGCTTAATGGAAATGTACCCCGCCACTTATTCGGAGGTCGGGCCCGCAAGGGGAGGACCCCGAGGAAGCTAACCACCTCGAAAGTCGGGCCGGGCCGAAGTTCGTATCAGAAGGAGAGCCAAGCCATCGAGCTACGAAGATTAATGTGAAAAAGGTCGCAAATCATAGTGAGGACTTACCGTTTCACCCGCCCTCCTCCCAAAATTCTTAAGAAGGAGTCATCATCGCTGCGGTACGACTCTCTCCTCCCGGGCATGAGGTAGGCCGCTGACCGGCCGGAGGCGCAGGTCGGGGGTGAGGTACCGCCCTGCGGACGGGGGCGTAATTCTTTCTTCTTCCTGCCCCCGCTTGATTTCAAACTCAGAGGTCGTAAATCTCTCCTCACTTTCTTCCCGAGCGTGTCTTAAGTCGGCGGAGTTTAACCTTCTTCCTCTTGCCTTTGTCGGCAAAAGAGGGACCAAGAGGGGTCGAGCTTGAGGGGCAACCTCGACAGGGGGCGGCCTTTGAGGGCGACATTGAGGTCACTTGGGCCACCCCATTTTTCCTGTAACAAACTTTTATGGAGGCCATGACGCCGCCAGGAGGCTTACGAAGTAAAATGGGGGTGTTAGGAACCGCAGAATGTGAGAAGCCAACCACGGTCGAGCATCGAAAAATGTAATAAGCACGGAGTAAGGAACTTACAGGATTTTCAAATGGCTGGGTAAGTATACGCTTGTTGAGGAGGATCAAGCTTGGTGTTCAAAGCTGCTCACTTCCGAAATAGCTCTGGTGGAGTGTCGCGAGTGATGTTAAATGCCTCTTTGAAGTCCCAATAAAGGTCGGCGGTGGTGGGTGTGAAAACTACAAAAGAATAGGAGAATTAGATCAAGACGAAAGTGTCTAAATCTAAAAAAGGCGAACTCTTCGCGGGTCTACCGGATGGGCATAATCGGCCGGACGGTATGGGCAGAGTGCTTGAAGGGTCCACGGACTCCCATGCCCCTCCAACGAACCACCACTTCCCCGTGCCAACCACTTTAATTTGTTAGGGATCCCACTCACGAAGCTCCCTCGCCTCGGACAATCGTTAGGGCATTAGCCGCCGATTGGGTAATGGGCGCCATCATAAAGATATTTCTCCGTGGTTCTGGGCAATCGATAAAGCACGGCTCGCCCCAAAGAGGTTATTGTGGAAAGAATGTAACTCCATCCATTAGAGGAATCGGGTCGACTCGATTCTAAGCCGCCAAGAGGTGAGAAATCACCGAAGTGGAGGGGAACTGCATCCCGACATCCATTGTATGCTCATTGACCGCGATCATCCCGGGCGTGATTTGGTCGGCTCTTCTTCTTCTGAGGTCGCCCCATAAAAGTGCACATCCCGGGACTTTGTAAAGGCGTCGAGAGATTAGACGTGATGTTGCAGGTGAGAACCGACTGTTTTTGTTAGTGATGCCACGAATCCAACTTGACCGACTTCCTAAGCCGTCGGGTCCTCTTTGTATGGGGCCCGGCCACGAGGAGAGTGGTAGTCAAAGCCCTCAGAGGTTCCATATTTTCGGGCTTGGTTAGAAGGCCTTTCCCGCCTCCCCCTCGCCATACAAGGGACTCGGTTCCGTGGTCGAATGTGGGGATTTCATATCCATCAAGAATTCATCATCTCCGATCCCGACCGGAAGCACTAGTCGGGCCACGGAGGCGGGCGGATTGGGGGCGGCGGTCTCTGGCTGATCGCGACGATATAATCCGCGATCGACAGATTCTTCATCGGGATGACGTTAAAAATCATGAACTGAGGGGGCGGAGGAGCTGGATTTAGGAACCTGGATGCCATTGGTGTGAAGTACAAAGAGTGATTACTTGAAGAATCACGGTCATCAAGAATAATAGGAAGGACGGACGCAGGTTCGCCGGAGTTTGGAGCTTATTTAGAAAGAGGAAGGGTTTTTGAGGAGGAACCCCAAGTTTATTTATAGAGGGGCAATGGGTCGAAAAGTATAAATTTGAAATTGGGGGTCCCCAGCCGAAATTAGGGGCGACGCGGACAACGCCAGAGGAAGCATTTAATCGCCGATTGGGCTTAACTCATGGCTTGAAACGCCACCGCGATGTCGGACCATCATTGCAAATATATCACTTGTCCCTACCGATTGAGAAAACCTAGGTAACCATACGAATTCCCCAAGGACAGAGACTTGACTCGGACACATATCCCAGATCGACTTTCATCAGAAGTCGGCGAATATCAACCGCTCAAGATAAGATCCCGGCAAGCTCGCAACCTCATCTTGAGGGGCAATTGTTTGGGGGAAATAACTCGCTTAATCTGAGGCTTGGGATCGGGACAATCTCATGTTTAGCTTGTTATCCGACTTCATCCACCGAGCAGACGGAAGCGACTTGAAGTAGCGGAAGGTCGCTAGCGGCTTGACGTAGCAAAGAAGTCGCGGAACGACTTGAGAGAATCGGACATCGCGGTCAAAGAAGTCGCGACTTCGGTTAGAGATAAATATGGACAAGATTCGTGCAGTTATGATGAGACGAATTTCTTGGGATATAACCAGGGAAAGCATATCTGCAAGCGCGACTTGCGGAGCAAGGAAGGAAACCCTAGTTGGTCCACGAGGGAGAAGCCCACGAAGACCGTAGCCCTAGTTCTATGTCTATAAATATCCCTTGTAATGTACATTGTAAAGGATCGAACTTTTAGTATCCTAGGCAGAAATAATACAGAAAATATCCTGGCTTAGTGCCCCCAGACGTAGTCTATTCCAAAGACGAACTGGGTAATCAAATCGTGTGTCATATTTATTGCTTTCGCCATTATCTTGATCGGAACTTAACAAATTCACTTGTCTGTTTGTCGGTGATCAAACCGGGTACAACAGTACACTTAGCCATATCATTGCAATGCTCCCAGCCCTCATATTTTTTCTTTTCCGCCTAACTTGACTCGCCAGTAGGCTCATCAGGTTTTGGAGTATCAAGGATCCACTTGTGCTTTTGTGCAGTGAGGACAATCATAAGTTTACGTTTTCAATCAACATAGTTTTCACCAGTTAATTGATGGTCTTTAAGTATAGAATACAGTGGATTAAAAGGTTGCGACATGCTGAACTAAAATAAATAACAATTTGTGTAAGCACAAAATTATCACTCAATTCGATCACATTGTTCATATCAAAATCTCAAAACAATATGAACATGCATCAGCCTACATTTCAAAACAGTTTAAATAGGTCACGTTGGGTGAACTGTCTATTTAAACACATTCAAGCAGGTTACAAACAAGAACAGTTACAAACCTTTAATTCAAAATTAATAGTCGGCTCCCACTTAACCAATATAAAATTGACTGGGACTTCGGAGAAGTATATGCATATCAATTTTATACCTAAGTAATAACCATGATTAAATACAGAATTATTACATCTCAAATATGCATTGGGAGGGTCATCGTCGCCACTAATAATAATTCACAATCATCCTTTTGGGAATTTATTCATGTGAAATCCATCTTTTGGCCATTCCGTTGGGGAAATTTCTCCAAAAGAATTCACAAATAAATAAATCATGGAGGTCAATTTGACGTAAATTTTATTATCCTGAATAAAATTTGTCAATAAAACATACTTAGTAATTTTTGAAAGTGAGATTTTCTTTTAGACAATTCTAAATCATGCAAACACATTTAACAAATAAAACTGCATGAATTTAAAACAAGCATCAAGACTAAATAAATCACGTTGGGCACATATATCCAACTGTCATGGTTTAAATTCCAAATCTTGATCCCGAGAAATCGCCCTTCTTCTTACCTTTTTCATCGTTCGTTCTCAAAAGCTCCCACTTAATCCGCAAGAACAATTCTTTTAAAACGGCCTCCCATTTTGGTTAGGACGACGTCCGAAAACGAGTAGCTCACGACTAAACCGAAGTCGATGCACCTAGGCGACGCTTCGTCCGGACGGGTTATCCCACCTGCCGCTTCATGGCCCATTAAGACGGGTATCGCCTGGACGCGCCGGGCGCTTAGTGGTCTCGCCTTCACAAGACGCTCGGCCGTCATACAGCATAAGTACAAGCGCTGCGCCTCGACACGTTCATCTTACCCCATCCACGCATCGTCCGGTGGTGCGCGTTGGGTTGTCAGGGCATTCGCCTAGTCCAAGGTTCTTGACTCGAAAGCACGCCCCGTTTTTTGGACGTCCGTCTTTAATTCTTCATCTCCGCTTCGTTTCATTTATCCGGTTACAATTTATTTACGAAAAATAAATAAATCTAGATCTAGACTAGTCTATTACATTGATCAAATCAAACAAATCCTAATCTACTCGTGGATTTTCTCACGAGGCAAAATGATTTATTTGCATGTAAATAAGCACATTAAAATACCAACAATTTATTTGCATGTAAATAAGCACATTAAAATACCATGACAATTGGATACCTGCAAAACAGATCTAACGGTTCTACTATCCAATTTCAGTTTTAATGAACAACAATTTAAATTACAGTTTAAAAGATCAGAGCCCGAACCAGGGCTCTGATACCAGTTGTTGGGATAACATATGCCAGGATCTATCGGGATGACCTCATAAACACAAATTTAAATTAACAATTATTACTAGCATGAATTTACCTAAGTGAACTCAAATAATAATCAATCCAACAACAACATGCAAATAATATTTCACGTAAAAGATCCTAGCATGCGGAATTTCTAGGAGTGTACGTAAACGTACTCATTGGAGAGACGATCTGAGACAGACAGGATCAAGTATCTGGATACCCACCAAAAGTCCTTCTCAAGTATTCCCAAGCCCTCGTCCAATAACCCCGGTGGAAGGTTCTCCGATGAACGATTTATAAAACAAGGAAAATAAAATATTGTTGCACCACCTTTGTGGATTTCTAATATTTCCAATGCATGGAACACTCGTTGGGAATGAAAAATTCATCCCCTATTTATAAGACAAGGGGGTTCAAAAATTTCAAGCACAATTAGGGCTAGGAAAGATCTTTTCTTGATCTCCAAGAAATCTTGAATATATACAATATATTCTTCTTTCCATGTGTATTTTTCTACAAAAAATCTCACACCCTTATTTAGCCTAAATTTTCGAAAAAAAAACAAGAAGATTTGCAAGATTTGATCTTTCTTGAATTTATGAGATATTCTTGTATTCCAAGAATACATATCTTTCTCCATAAAATCTTTCCAAGAAAATCAAGAAAATCTTTCTTCCCTTTCTTACACATAATTTTCAAAAATTCCCTATTAAAAAGAAGCAGTGGGAGTTTTTTGAATTTATGGGATAATCTTGTATTTCAAGAATACATTATCTCCTTTCCATAAAATCTTTTCAAGAAAAACCTTCTCCCTCTTTTCTTTAATATTTTCGGAAAAAAAAAAGGAAATATTGCAACGATAAATTTATTTTATTTTAAGCACCTTTTATTTATTGGACTATAATTTGGGCTACTTGAGGGGCCTTTAAGAATTAAGATGGACCTTCCAATGGGCTTCTGAATTCCAATATTGAGCCACAATATAATTCAGCTCATTAATATTAATTAATACCACTATATAATTAATATTGCACTATCCAACTTAACCCATATTACGGTAATATGGCTCCGATTATTAGTCTCAGATTTAAGATTATTTAGTCCATTAATTAATTGCTTAAAAGCTTTTATATTAATTAATATCTTTATGCTTGGAGTAAGGACAGCCCAACTTTATTATCCATACCGGAAAATAAATTCCACTTGCAAGATTTTGTATGATAAAGGTTCTGGGCACA
Organism: Stenogyne calaminthoides; assembly: GCA_037126765.1. NCBI lineage: Eukaryota > Viridiplantae > Streptophyta > Magnoliopsida > Lamiales > Lamiaceae > Stenogyne > Stenogyne calaminthoides. Next base: position 3,479,177 of record JBBCBC010000010.1, read on the forward strand.
CCAACGGGACCAATCAAGCAAGACTTTTGCAAGCACACGATTCTCTGTATTAATTTAGCAACTGTCGTGCAATTAATATTATTGCCCAAGATATAGGGTATCGAAGTCGCAATGATTCTCTTCTCATTTATAAGTCAAAGCAATAACTACTAATCACACACAATCCTTATTAAGTGACAGAGATTAAGAAATCAACAACCACTGAGGTCTAACTCTTTATCCCTTAAGTCAATGCAAATGAGTTTATCCTCTCTGTAGGTCCGCTTCAGCGCATCGAATGCACTAGTGTAATCTCTTGGTCAAGACAAGTCAATCTAAGCCTTACACATCAACTTCTACCAATAGATTGTTCGGATCTATATAAGTTGTGAAACACACACTCGTTTACAAGGAACTATTAACGTGATCTTCTGTGATCTGGTATCACCACGTTAACTACAATGTAACGCTTGCTACGAACGGTTTGCAATAAATATATATAACATTCAATCATATTTAAAGCAACAGTGATAAACAATTTATTTCAGTAAATAAGTGTTTAATACATAGGTTATACAAAGTAAAAGCATACTTTCACGTATAACCCCAACATCTGCCTTAGAGTACATTCGAGAGACATGTGGAAGGAATGAGTGTCAAGAGCGTTGTCAATCTGTTTTGAGTATAAGTGGGAGAAATATTATTAGGTTCGTGTTGGGTGACATTAGATGTCACATAGAACACGAGACATGTTCTAGTATACTTAAAAGCAGACTTTAAGTATAAGTGGGAGATTGTTGGGGTTATACTGAAAAGTATGCTTTTACTTAGTATAATCAAACTGAATTTCTTATTTATCTTAACCCACATTATGACTTCACAATAATATGGCTCCCGGTCATTATTTCCCGCGTTTAAGATTATCTTAGTCCACTAATAATATTGCCCAAGATATAAGGTATCGAATCGCAATGATTCTCTTTCCATCATAAGTCAAAGAAATAGTTATTAATTTCACACGATCCTATTTAAGGAACGGAGATTAAGAAATAACGCACCAATTAGGTCTAATTCTTGTATATTCAGTATCGAAGAATTTATCCTCATGTAGGTCCTATTCAGCACATCATCATGCACTAGTGTAATTCTCTTGGTCAAGACAAGCCAATCTAAGCCTTACACTTCAACCGTTCATGATGGATTGTTCATCTCCATCTGGGTCGTGAATTTGTACTTAATCACGAGGACTGTTAATTTGATCTTCTGTGATCTGGTATCACCAAATTAACTTCAACGTGATACGTACTTTCTTATCGAACGGGTTTGCAATAAATATATATATAACATTCATTCTTATTTAGTGCAACAATGATAAATAATTTATTTCAGTAAATAAATAAGAAATTCAGTTTGGTTATACAAAGTAAAAAGCATACTTTTCAGTATAACCCCAACAATCTCTCACTTATACTCAAAGTCTGCTTTTAAGTATACTACAACACGTCTCGTGTTCTATGTGACATCTAATGTCACCCCACACCTAACCTAATAATATTTCCCCCACTTATACTCAAAGCAGATTGGCAATGGTCTTGATACCCATTCCTTCCACATCTCTCGAATGTACTCGAGGAGGACCACTTTATGAATGGATCCGGCAGGTTGTCTTCGGACGCAATCTTTGTCACCTTATGCCTCTCTCTCTTAACGATTTCTCGTGATAAGATGGTATTTTTTTTTCTATGTGTTTGTCGGCCTTGTGGGTTTCTTGCCCCTAGAATTTGCAATCGCTTCCGGCAAGTTATCACAAAGAACCGCGGATCGTGATGGGCAAATCCGGAACAACGCCCAAGTCCACTAAGAAGTTTTGAGCCAAACCGCTTTTTTCGCTTCACAAGCAGTTACATATTCGACTTCCATGGTAGAATCGGCGATGCATTTCTGCTTAACGCTTCTCCAAGTCATGGCTCCTCCCCCCATGCAAAACACACTACCCGAGGTTGACTTTCTGGATTCTAAGTCTGATTGGAAATCCGAGTCCATGTAACCGACGGGGATTAGATTGTCTGACTGATAAACCAACATTCTGTCCCGTGTCCTCTTTAGATACTTCAGAATGTTTTTAATTGCAGTACAATGCTCTTTCCCGTGGTTGCTTTGATATCTTGTCACCATGCCTACGGCGAAGCAGATATCTGGTCTCGTGCACAACATTTGCATACATGAGGCTTCCTACAACCGAAGCATAAGGAATGCCCTTCATGTCATCCATCTCTTTTTGTGTCTTGGGACACATTTCTTTGGATATATGGATTCCGTGTCTGAAAGGTACTAAACCTTTTCGAATCTTGCATCTTTGAATCGCTTCAAAATCCAGATCTATGTACGGCTTGCAAAAGCCCGATCATCATTTTTCTTGCGATCTCGAAAGTGATCTTGATCCCTAGGATGACCGCTTCTCCCAAGTCCTTCATATCAAACCTGCTTTTGACAACCCATGCCCTTACGCCCGACATCATCTTTACATCATTCCCAATGAGCGTAATGTCGCTTCACGATAGTATTAGAAATACCAAGGCCTGGCCACGCCTTTTTGTAAACACAACTTTCAAAATTATTTTGATCAAAACCGTAGGATTTTATAACTTGATCAAAACACGTATTCCAAGCACGGATGCTTGCTTTAGCCCATAAATGGACTTCTTTAGCTTGCAAACCAGATGCTCTTGGCCTTTTTTCAATGAAGCCTTGAGGTTGTTGCAGATATAGATTTCCTCGCCTAGACTTCCGCTAAGGAAAGCCGTCTTGACATCCATTTGCCGATCTCAAAATCTAGGTGCAATAACAATCGACAAGAGAATTCGGATGGACTTGAGTTCTGGCTACGGGCGAAAAGGTTTCTATAGTCAATCCCTTCTTTTCGAGTGTACCCTTTTCGCCACTTAGTCTTGCTTTTAAAAGTTTCAACCTTTCCGCTCGGGTCCTCTTTTTTCTCTTGTATACCCACTTGCATCCAATGAGTCTTACCCCATTAAGTGGTTCGACTAGCTCCCCACACCTTATTGGATCCATTGAACCCATCTCTGCTTCCATCACGGTTTCACAAGATTCTCGCATCCTTGTCTTCGATCGCCTCATTGTAGGACCATGGATCTGATTCTTCTCGTGAGATCAAGTCTGAGGACTCTCCTATCCCCAAGAATCGCTCGGGTTGCTGGATAACCCTCCCACTACGACAAGGTTCTGGTTGTGTAGGTGTGGACGATGGTACGTCGTCTTCAGATAAATTGGCAAACAGAGTTGACCCCTAAGTTCTTCTAAGGTAATCTCTTCTAGGCTTTTTATCGCTCATATAGTCTTTTAAAAAATCTAAAGTATGCATTTATTACGGCCTTTTGATCATCGGGACCATAGAACATGCATCCCTTCGTTCCTTCGGGGTATCCTACAAACAACCTTAATTTCGAACGTGCATCCAATTTTCCAGCTTCCTTGTCCAACACGATGCCGACACCCCTGTGATCCTCATGTGTCCTAAAAGTCGGCTTTCATACCATCCACAATTCTCTAGGGTTTTGAGAACCGATTTGGATGGCGCTTAAGTTTAGAATATAATTTGTTGTTTGCAAGGCATAACCTCAAAATATTTTTGGTAAACCGCCAGAACTCATCATTGATCTCACCATTTCTAGAAGTGTTTTGTTTCTTCATTCTCGCAACCCCGCTTTGTTGAGGGGTACCGGTGTACTAAATCGATGCAATCCTTCATCAATGTGTAGTTCAAGAATTCATCCGAGGTATTCACCTCCACACGATCGATCGTAGAAACTTGATACTCTTTTCCTTATGATTATCTGCTTGAGCCTTAAATTCTTTGAATTTATCAAAGGTCTCAGATTTATGCTTCATTAGGAAAGCGTACCCATAGCGTGAGTAATCATCGATAAACGTCACAAAATACTCGTAGCCTCCTCTCGCTTTGATTTGTATTGGATCACATACATCGGTGTGAATGATCTCTAACACTTCTTTAGCTCTAAGCCCCTCGCTCCAAATGCCCTCTTGGTCATCTTACCCCTTCAAGCATGATTCACAAGTTGGAAATGGTTCAATCAGAGGGACTCCAATGAACCATCTTGGACCAACCTTTCGATTCTCTTTCGATTAATATGACCTAATCTTAGGGTGCCAAAGAAGTGTCTCGTTCACGTTAGTCGAACGTTTCCTTTTACTAGAAACAGTAGATGTGTTATAGGATGCATTTTGTGAGTGATGTGCACAGTTAATAATATAGAGATTGTTCCGTAAAGTTCCATGACAAATAACCACATCGCTATTTAAAAAAAATAATAACACGTTTATTAAAACGAATGTAATATCCATCAAAGAAATAGTTTTGAAACGAAATAAGTTTTTTTAAAAACGGAACATAAAGAACATCTCTTAAAATTAAACTCTTGTCTTCAAAAGACAGTGCACGCCTCCCATCGCTTCAATCCCGCCACTCAGAAGATCGCCCAAAGATGACGAGGATCTCTTCCACTAAGTTGGCGGCGTCCGGCTTTGACCCCCAGAACGTGAAACAAACATGATCAAGTGGATCCCATATTCATTACCCACTTAATGGGTAAGATACGCCGCTAAACAAGTTTCAACAACTAGTGCGAGAGAATTACCTTTTTTCCGCCCTTTTGGGGTTGGAACAGTCCGACCTTCAATGTCCTTTTGCGCTTAAAACACTTCCTCTTTGGATTTTTCTTGACACCACCAAAGATTCCTCATCTTTGTTGGGGTTATATCCCAACAATCTTACCATTGCCCTTGGCAATAGTTGAGTTTGATTGCCTATGGCTTTTGGCCATCTTCTTCTTCTTACCTTCCCTTTGCCTAGAAAATGAAGACAGACCACTTGCCGTCAAAGCTTGAGTTTTGTGCTCCATCAATGTCCGAGACCAAAGCTTGCAACAAATCAGCTAGTGAGGCCAAATTGCTCAAAAACTTTTTGACAGAGAGTGGAGTACCAAAAGACCTCAAGCTTGTTCAGATGGGCCATCAATTTTGAGGACGTAATCCCTTACGGGATTGCCCTCCACCATTTTTAGCTTATTTACATCTCTCAGAGAAGGTGATCCGACGAGCCCCATGTTTTTGACTCGTCAGTTGGCTCATCTGATTTTTGGTGTGTCAACAATCCACTTGTGCTTTTGTGCAGTTAGGACAATCATAACTTTTGTTTCCAATCAACATAGTCTCCTATACAATTCTTTTGACTTTAAGTATATAAATAGTGGATTAAAAGGTTCATGACATGTCGAATCAAATAAAACACACATCTTGTGCTAATATCAGGATCGACACAAAATTATCACATAATTCGATCACATGGTTCATATTGAAATCTAAAAAAAATATGAACATGCATCAGCCAACATCTAAAAAATGTTTTAAATGAGCCTCTTGGGAGGGTCATCATTTAAATCATATTCAAGGTGTTCCAAACAAGATCGATTTAACCTTTAATTAAAGAATTAATTAATTGTTGGCTCCCAGTTGACCAATACAAAATTGACAGGGACTTCGACGAAGTATATGCATATCAATTTTGTACCTAAGTAATAACCATGATTAAATACAGAATTATTACTTCGTTTTGATCGAGCCTCTTGGGAGGGTCATCGTCGCCACTAATAATAATTCACAATCATCCTTTTGGGAATTTTTATTCATGAAAAGCTTTCTTTTTGGTCATCCTTAGGGAAATTTCTCCAAAAGATTTCACAAATAAATAAATCATGGAGGTCAATAATTAATTCGATTCAAAACCGAATTAATTGTTTGAAATACTTAGTAATTTTTGAATTTTGAGATTTTTCATTGAGCAATTCTCATGCAAACACATTTAAACAAATTAAATAAAGCATAAGAAAATACAACAATAAATCAAGCATAGCAGGAAAAATAAACATATTGGGCACATATTATCCAACTGTCATGGTTTGATTTTTCTTGGCTTGATTTTGAAGAAACGTCGTCTTGAATTTCTCCCACTCGAACGTCTCGAAAAATTACGTCTCGTGCACCGATCAGCTCACGGGTCATGGTGCACGCCTTACACCCGACATCTGGTCAGATTGTCGTTGTTTGCGCTGCGATCAGAACGCCGCCTCGCAATTAACGGCCAACCGATTGCAGGGGCATGGCCCGCCCAAAGATCAGGCGCTTGGCCGCTCAAAGTACCGGCCAAATTTCGTAAGGCGCGCTTATCGCCAAAGACTGCGGCGTCAAGGTCGCTTCAAAGATCGGGCAAGACGTCCGGGCCGATCCCGCCTACGATGCCTAACGATTATGCTCGCGGCGCTGCCTCCAAGATCCGCTGCATTGCATTTTTGGCATATTTCAAGAACGACGCCGGGCGCGCCGGTTCCGGATTCGCTTTTAATTTTCGTTTCATGTTTTCGTCTTCGATCAAAGTTACAATTTATTTTACAAAAATAAATAAAACCTAAATCTAGACTAGTCTATTACATTGAACAAATCAAATATTTAATCTACTCGTGGATTTTATCAAGAGAAAAAAAATAAATTCGAATCTAGTCTAATTAAAAACAATCATACGCATGAAATAAATAAACACATTAAATACCATGACAATTGGATATCTGCAAAACAGATCTAGCAATTCTACTATCCAATTTTCAATAAAATTTAATGGCCAACATAATTTAAATAACAATTTAAAAGCAGAGCTTGAAACCGAGGCTCTGATACCAGTTGTTGGGAAATTAGGGGTGCCCGGATCTATTCGAGATGAATTTAAATACATATTTAAATTAATCAATTAATTACTAGCATGAATTAATCCTAAATCAATTCAACATAATAATTAAACAAGCAATTAAGCAACATGCGTACAAGTAATCCACGTAAATCCTAAGCATGCGGAATCTAGGAATTACGTAAATACTAACCTCTCGTAGAGACAACCGTTGAGACGATGGATCAACCCAAGATGCATTCTCAAATATGTCCCACGTCCACGAACGTAATTAGGTGGAAGGATTCTCAATGAACGGTTTTAATTTAAAAGAGAAAAATAAAATATTTTTGCCACCACCTTTGTGGATTTCTAATTTTTCCAACACATGAAATTGTCATTGGGGATGAAAAATTCATCCCCTATTTATAGGAGTAGAGATGGACGAAAATTTTAGGTCATATGGGCATTGGAAATTTTTCTTGCTTCTTCCTCAAGACACAATCTATAATATATTCAATATATTATATTTCCCAAAATATCTCCCAACAAAATCTTCTCATCCTTTCTTTCTCCCTTATTTTCGAAAATATCATTCAAGTAGAGAAGAAATAAGATATTTTTCCTTTTTTGAATTTATGGGATAAACTTGTATCTCAAGAATACTTATTCCACAAGATCTTTCCAAGAAAATCAAGAAAAAATATTTTTCTCTTTCCTACCCTATTTTTCGAAAATAATTGTGAAAAATTAGGCAAAATATTTTCTTCTCCTTTTCATTAATTGGACTTTAATTTGGGCTATTTGAGGGGCCTTTAGGAGAATTAAGATTGGACCTCCAATGGACTATAAAACTATAATATTTAGCCAAAATATTATTCAAGCCATTAATATTAATTTACTCAACTATAAAATTAAGAAAATACCATCTTATACGAGAAATCGTTAAGAGAGGAGACATAGAGGTGGCAAAGATAGCGTCCGAAGACAACCTAGCAGATCCATTCACAAAGGGTCTGCCTCAGAGTTCATTCGAGAGACATGTGGAAGGAATGGGTGTCAAGAGCGTTGTCAACTCGCTGGAGTATGTGGGAGAAATATTATTAGTTCGTGTAGGTGACATTAGATGTCACATAGAACATTTAGACATGTTGTAGTATACTTAAAAGCGCATTTTGAGTATAAGTGGAGATTGTTGGGGTTATAATTTAAAAGTATGCATTTACTTTGTATAACCAAATCAATTTCTTATTTATTTTATCGAAATAAATTATTTATCACATGTTGCATTAAATATGAAATGAATGTTATATATATTTATCAGATAACCCGCTCGATAAGTCAAGACAGGTTACATTGTAGTTAATTTGGTGATACCAGATCACATAAGATCAAATTAACAGTTCCTCGTGACTAAGTACAAATTCACAACCCAGATGGAAATGAACAATCCATACATGAAAGGTTGAAGTTGTAACGCCGGATCGGGTTTTGTCTTTGATCAAGAGATTACAATGGTGCATGATGATGCAATCGAATATGACCCAGAGGTGTATTGAATATACAAGAATTAGACCTCAATGGTTCGTTATTTCTTAATTCGCCCCTTAAATAGATCGCGGTGAAATTAATAACTATTGCTTTGATTTATGATGGGAAGAGAATCAATGTGATTCGACACTTGTAGATTGGGCAATATTATTGATTACATGACGATTGCTAAGATTTAATACGGAGAATCGCGTAGAAGTGCGCCTTTTGCTTGATTTGTCCCCAGGGTGGGCTCGAAATCTTTATCATACCAAATCTTACAAGGGAAATTTATTTCCCAGATGGATAATAACGCTGAAGTTGTTTTTACTCCAAGGACAAAGATATTAATTAATATAAAGTCTGCTCAAATGGCTTAATTAATTAATGGACTAAGATAATCTTAAACACGGGAAATAATGACCGGGAGCCATATTATTGTGAAGTCGAATGTGGGTTAAGATGGATAGTTCAATATTAATTTTATAAAGGGAGTAAATTAATATTAATGGGCTTGAATAATATTTGGCTAAATATTAAAGCTTCATAGCTCATTGGAGGTCCAATCTTAATTCTCCTAAAGTCCCCTCAAATAGCCCAAATAAAATTCAAATTAATGAAAAGGAGAAGAAAATATTTTGCCTAATTTTTTCCTAATTATTTTCGAAAATACAGAGAGAAAGAGAAAAGACTTTTTCTTGATTTTTTTGGGGAAAGATTTTATGGAATAAGTATTCTTGAGATACAAGTTTATCCCATAAATTCATGAAAGGAAAAAGATCTTATTTCTTCCCTACTTGGTTGAAGTTTTCAAAATTGGGGAAAAGAAAGAGTGAGAAGATTTTGTTGGGAGATATTTTGGGGAAATAGAATATATTTGATATATTTTAGATCAGATTCTTGAGGAAGAAGCAAAGAAATTTCCCAATGCCCAATTGACCTAAAATTTTCGTCCACCCCTTGTTCTATAAATAGGGGATGAATTTTTTATCCCAATGCAATTCCATGTGTTGGAAATATTAAAAATCCACAAAGGTGGTGACAAAATATTTTACTTTTATCTCTTGTTAAAATCGTTTCAGATGAATCCTCCCACCGGACACGTCATGGACGGGACATATCCGAGAAGGCACTTTGGGTTGAACCATCATCTCAATCTGGGTTGTCTTTATAAGAGGTATTTAATCTCGTGAACTCCTAGATTCCGCATGCTTAGGATTTACGTGAATTACGGTACGCATGATGTTTATTTGCTTATTAATTATTATGTTGAATCGGTTTAGATTAATTCATGTTAGTAATTAATTAATTAATTTAAATATGTATTTAAATTCACCTAGAATAGATCCCGCACCCCTAATTTCCCAACATCTATCGCTAGTCGTAAAACCTTAAGACCGATTTTATAAGGGTTTTCACACACGAAGTTAAACAACTTCAAAGACATCGCTTAAATTGATAAGACATCCAACCGATCACCACACAACAACAAGAGGTTGATATCACCAGATCGATTCACTCACACTCTATATCAAAGAATTACTTGCGACACCATATCGATCCATTAAAAAGTTTCAAAAGTCTATTCATCCCTCCCTTCTAGATTTCCTCACTAAACCCTTTTTCTCGACCTACAAGTGGTATCAGAGCACGCGTGTCACGGGTTCGAGTCCCCAATGGCCCAAATAGTGGTGGTATGTTTGAGAAAGTCGCCATCGCAGTGAGGGATTGTTGGGAGAATCCTCCTAGCCTCCTTCCTTTAAGGTCGGGCCATACCAAGACCCCTCGCTCGCCGATTAAAGGCATAGTTGTGTGTCGCCTGCGTGACGCCCTCAAGAACTAGATATTCGTTAAGGGAATTAAAGTAAGACTCACTACAAGTCCGTAATTTTAGTCAGTGGCAAGCGCTTTTGATCCTACATTACGCCGCCTCGCCATTCTCACACTTTCGACCTCGCCACCCTCACACTTTCGCCTCACGATGCTTCTTCCTCAATGGATGATGATTTTAAAATTTGAAGCCCCAGAACGATTTTTGGCTTAATAGTGATAGTTTTTTGGTTTAACCGTGATTTTTTTATATATATAAACAATGATAGTTTTTACATTTTTTGGTTAAACAGTGATGTTGGAGAACCTTTTTGCCCGGATCTATTCGAGGTATAAAAAAATTTACTACTAGCATGAATTAACCTATTAATTCAAATAGCAAATAACCAACAACATACATGCGACAAAAATATTCACGTAAAATTCTACACACGCGAATCTAGAGTTTACGCGAATCTTACCCTTGAAGAGACAACGCTGGAGACGATGGATCAATCCAAATGTCTTCTCAAGTATATCTCAAGTCCTCGCTCGTTATCTGGTGGAAGATACTCACCAACAATTAAGATACACACGAACAATTATAACAAAGGAAAAAAGTAAAAATATGTTGCACCATTTTCATGATTTCTAATTTTTCCAAGATCAGAATTGTGTTGGGGATGAAAAAATCATTGAATTAATGACTCCTAGGTCCATTGATTAGTAAAAAATTGTTCAAATTCATGTTCGTTATTAGCTTAATTTGATAAAGTTTCATGATTTTTTTTTACACTAAATTGGTCAATTGCACTTGATTTGGAGAAAGGTAGTGTTTTGTTTATTTTGTAGGAAAATGAGAATTTTTAGAGCAAAACACAAGCCTAATATTTTTGATGTCAATCGTTAAATAAATCGAGAAATGAGTCGAGAACGAGGAGAAAAGAAGCCCAAAACTCAAGACCCAGCTGCAATTAACTCACGGCCCATTTATTTAAGTTGATACAAGCAGGTGCTGAGCTTTTTTGAGGCCCAACTCCTATCTCAGCCGACACTTTGATCATTTAAATGGGAGAAATGGGCTGCTATCAATTTTTCTTTCTCAAAGCTCATATGTCCCAATTTATTCGGCCCAATTGGAGAAAAAATAAAGCAACAAGCAGCTTATAAAAAAGGGCAGCAGCGGCACATCAGAAGGAAATTCGAACAGAACAACATTCGACACACACACATTCCAGATTCAACTTTTTTCGACATTTCAGTCTTTGAGAGAAAGAATTTTCCTAGGGTTTGAGAGTCTCCCACAAATTTCCACCCACTAGGTGGGGGAACAAGGAGGGAGTATTTTGGCTTCAAGATTTAAGAGATTCAACTTCAATATGTCTTTTGGGGTTTTAGTTTTCTTTTTATTTTGAATTTCAATTAATAGTCTCATTTAATTTCTTGAGCTTTATTTTGCAAGATTTTGAGTTGTAAATTGATGGACTAGTAGTCTTGTGTCTTTTGGTGACAAGAATTTTGTGAATTTTGGACATATGTTTTAATTTAGTTATTTTTAATTTATTTCTTAATGATATCGATTCTACTATGGAATTTTTTGGTTTTTAATTCCATTGGTTTTTATTATTTTTTGTGAAATCATACTTGCTACAAACGAGAGTTGTTTGAGTGCGATTAAGTGCAAATTTGTGGAGTTGAGAATTGATTAAACGCTTAATTACACTTCTTATCCATTCTATATAGGTGATTTAGTGTTGTAACCCTCAAGTTAGACACACGAACTTAAAATTATGTTAAAAAGTGAGGGATAGGAGGGAGACTTTACTACCGGGCTTTAACACCTTATTGAAGGCTTATATTACCCGGGGAAACCTATTGTCCTCCATAGTTTTTACTATATCATGCTTATTAGTAGTCTTGTAGGTCCCGATAATTATGTCGAAAAACCCATTTTCATACGCCGCGGAAGCAAACATGTCATGTGATGATATAAAAAAAAGGGGTGAGGGCAGAGTGATTCTAAATTTTTTTCGCTTTTTAAACCAATGTGTGTTGTTTTGCTTATAATCGAACGCATACGGCAAGTAGTTAACATAAAGAAAAAATAACACACGATTTTATAGTGGTTCTGGATTTAAACCCGGCCCTACATCCACTCTTCCCTTTATCACAAGGGCACCGACTTAACCGATCGGATTTAGTTTAACGTGTTAGTCCAACACCCAACAGATGTTTACCGAAGTTCACACTCAAACGGGACTTATCACCTCACGGGATTGCCTACCCTCCCTTTCGGGATTGCTAGATGTTACTGAAGTTCACACTCACCTACAAACTTAACCTATCAAACCGATTTGGGTAAAGATTGTTTGATTTCAATGGGGGTGAGATTTTTTCCTTACATTTGTTTTAAATTTCAATGCTAAGGATGAGAAAATCTCTCTAAGTTTGGGATATTACATTTCAGGCTTAGATCAGGGTAAGAACACTCTTGAATATACGCGTGTATTTCTTGGCCTTGGGTTCTATGGTGGAAAATGCTAGATGATTCGGCTCAGAAGCTCTAATGGTGTTTTCACGATTTCACACACTTCCCATACCTAATAATGAAAGAAGAACTCAGATTGATTTATGGATTTGAATGTTACCATTGGATGGAGTCACATTCAAATCCATACTATTCCAGAAATTTTAAGAAGCCTTTTTCGCGCCATTGTCTTCCTCCGTTCGTCCACGTCATCTGAATCTAATCCGCTTATATTCTTGATTTCTTCCGAGTCTCGGGATCTTGAGTTATCCGAGCCTTCGTGTTACTTCCCAGGTTCTCCAGTTATGGACTTCTTCTTGGTGGACCGTTTAATCAGTATACCGACATTGCTGGTGGCGAAGGATTGGATTCTTGGACCAGACATCGACCCTCGAGTCATAATTGACTTCAAAGTATCTCGATTTCTTCTTGATCAGTCGTCGGCTCGACCGATCGACGAACATATCTTCAAGGATCATCTCGAGGATAACGTGGGTCATCTGCATCGGGGTTAGCATATCGACATCATATCGATCTCGATCACGCTCCCGATCTCGGGATCAGCCCCATCCGCTTTCTCTTCATATCCTCGATCTCATCACGTCTCCGATCTTGATCGATCCTCTTCGCTTCATCTTCGATCCGCAACCCTCTCTTCCGATTTCTTCGGTTTTAGCTTTTCTTCACATTTGATTTGCCTGTTCATCGGTTAACTCTTAACCATCTATCTCATCCGATCTCGATCAGTCTGTCTGCAGTATAAATACGATCTCGTCATCTTCTTCGATTCTTGTTCCCCCTCAATTTGTTCTCTCGTTCCCCTTAACTTGTTATGTCGTAGATTAGCTTTAAAAAAACACAAGTTGATAATGTTTTGCATAATTCATCAAAACTAAAATATCCCAAATGTCTTGAGTATTGAGTCCAGATCACGAATCGAGAAATAGATTAGGATAATTTTATTAGTTCATTTGTTTGATTTTTGCAATTTGATAATCACCTTAGTTCACGCTCCTTTCTCCTTGATCCTACCTAGTCGGGTGTCCCTTTTATTGTTTTAGTTTATTACCTTTCCTTGCTTGTTTTTATTTTTTTCAGATCTCATTCATGATTACAATAAAGATGCCGACATAAAGACTAGGATCACACCGCATTCTAAATCTCGTGGTTCGATACCACTTGGTCCCTATAATTTATTTTCTACTATTTATTTATCTTGTGCACTTGCAGGAGTAGCAAGAATAATTGTTATGTTTTTGCTCGCTAAAATCCTACCAAGTCATCTATATATAGGACCTAGAATACTCCTAACCCATACATTTTAAAAAATTAATAAGAGTCCATAATCGAGTTTGATTTTTACCCTATTACCCTCGCTTCAATTCACAAATTTACAACCTCGATTTTCATTTAATATCTTACTCTCTCTCTCTCTTTCTTACTCTCTCACGCTCTTCTTTCCTCACTCTCTCTTTCTCAATATATGACATGACCACCATCCCCACCATCCCGCCACGCCACTATCCCCGCGCCACCATCCCCATTCTTCCGGTTCGTGACTGCTTTGGTCCTGGGCTGATCTATTTTTTTTTTTTTTCTTCAGATTTTTGCAAATTTTCTTCCCCACTCCAACAATAATACTGCCCTCCTCCTCACCCAGAATTTACATTTACTATCAAACCCGTAAACCGATCCTCTAAATCAACACTAGACACCACCACCAAGCCAATTCGCATCTCAAGCTCACCGTCTTTCGTGAATAGATGTTTTGATGGAAGTGCCAAACAGCTTTTAATAGACTAATCAGACTGTTAGCTAACTGATGACTTAGAATCAACATAGATGACCAACCTAAATGTATAGACAAATGATGTATAAGATAGGTCACATATCGGTGGGAACTCAATATGATATACAGTCGAAAGCTTGAAGACAAGACAAGCGTTTTAAGACCGATAAGGTCAAGACAAGTTTTAAGCACTATAAGAAGATTAAGACAAGACGAAATAAGACCAGACGAGGTCAAGATCAAACGAGCCGGGCTTAGTCGATGATCAAAAGCGAAGACATTGCTTCAAGTTCGCAGACCAAGATCGATTTATCAAGATCAAGATTTATCAAGACCAAGACCTACATCAATCGAAAGTCCCAAGTAGCTGGAGCTTACATTAACTTAAATTAAGACTCTTTATCATGTAGATCGACCATTTGATCCGATCAGTTTACCACACCGTGTCAATCGATGTTACACCGTATTATACGACTATCGCATACAGTTAATGTCAACTTAGTTATACAAACACCGAAAAAGCCGAATTGTTAACCAATGAGAGCTTAGACACGACGCATTTTGAGTCGATAATGCGGATTCGGAACCGCAAAAGTCAAACTACTAGAAGGATAAATATACACGCTGCTACGCCATTCAAGACGCCAAATCAATCCAAGAACTCACTAAAATAGCTCAAATTCAAATCGCTTCTCAACGGCTCTTTTTGATTTCGAGGTCTATAAATATGAGATTACTCTTCAGAGTGAAGACACGAAAAATTATCATCAAGCTCAAGCTATAAAGAAGATTTCCGCATCTAAGAACACAAAATTCAAGTTTATTTTATAAGTGTTCATCCCATTAGTTCCAAAGATAGAATTCTTATCATCTAGCTTAAGGCTACCTCAAAAAACTAGGATAGAATTCGCTTGAACAAACAACAAATCTTTACCCAAACTCAAAGTTAGGTTAAGTTTGTCTCAGCAAGATTTCTTGCATCAGGTTTCTAGTTCGATTTCCGGACGGCTGAGTAGTTAACTCTTTAAACATGGTTGGTTGTAACTGCTGTTGACTAACACAATAAACTAAGTCCGTGGTTGTTTGGTGCCCCTCAGGATATGGAAGAGCGGACGATGACCGGGTCAGTCCGAACCACTATAAAAATTCAGGTGTATTTACATATTAACCTGCTTTTACACCATCGCACACAACTTGGTTTAAACTGAGATATATATTCGAAGTTAGGATCACCAAGATCAAGAAACCGATCCGATCCTTTTGACACTTCACTATCCCGATTGAAAACAGATCGCAGAATTTGATTTCTTAAACCGGTTTTTCACACTCCAAGTTAAAAAGCTCAGACATCGCTTAAACCGATAGACACCGAATTGATCCGCGATCAAAGCGACAAGAAGTCGATATCACCCAAACCGATTCACGCCAAGACTCTAATCAGCAAACCCGCCATCACACCCTGATCTTGCACTAAAAAGTTTTCGTAAGTCTATTCACCCTTCCTCAAGACTTCGCCTCACAAAAACCTGCTCGAGCTACATCACGATCCCTCCCACCTGCCGCCAAAAACTAGACGATGTTGAGATGCGATAACTCGAATGAATAAGCAAAGTTAAAGGAAGCAAGGAGGAATTCCTTTGTTTTTCTATTTTTAGGATTTGATTTTTTTTTTTAATCACGCATAATTTTAGGTTTGTTTGTAGTGGAAGAAGGGGCGGAATTGTTTTTTGAATCTATTGAATTTGTCGACTCGGCCGCAATTTGTTGAATTTTTTTCTCAAGATCCGAGTTTGTTAATTTCAAGATTTGAAGATGCATTTATGAAGATCCGGGTTTGTTAATATCTTAGGTGAGAATCGAATGAAGATGAACATGTTCATGTGATTTGATGAACATGTTCATATTGTAAATGAAGACTTATTTATTTGTAAATTTTGAGATTGTAAGTGTAGGTTTTACATATGTAAATTTCAAAGAATTTTTCAAATTTTGATATGAAATTTTCAAGTTGTAATGTTTTTAATGAATTAATCAAGAATTATAGAATTAACTCAATTCCTCCCAAGAAATTGGGGCTAAGATTGATGAATTTTGATGAGAAAGAAATTTGGCTCTGATTGATTTAGTTTGTAGAAAGAAATTTGGTCAATTTGATTAGAAAGGAAGAGAGAGAAATCTAATGAAAATGAAAAAAAAAGAAGACAAGCTTTTGTATAAAGTAAGAACGGTCAGACTCGTGAGTTAAATATGATATTGTAGTCTTTTTTAGCTCTATTTTTGCACCTTGAGTAATTTTAAAAAGGAGTTTGGACCTAGAGAAGTTACAAGTGGATTTTGGACCTAAGGTGAAGCCACTCAAATTCATTCCCTATTTATAACAAGAGAAAAGTGGGTTGAAAATTTAGCCCTTTAGAAATTTCCTCAGATTCACTTCAAGATTGAATATATCTCATATATTCCATTTTTTCATAAATATCTTCCCACAAAATATTCTCTTTAATATTTTAAGGCATTTTTCTAAAATCCCATAAAGAAAAGTCAAAGTCAAAGATTTTGAATTTACGAGATAATCTTCAGATTCCAAGAAGAGTTTAAGATGTTTGAAACTTGTTCACCGGAAAATTGGTTTTTTTTAATGCATATACTTTAGTAATATAAGTCACACCCTTTAGTAATATAAATCACACCCTTCAGCTTATTACTACGACAATTTTTGCTATAATATAAATCACACCTTCACTTTTTATGAGTAATACTTTACAAAGAAAATGTCACACCATTTACAAGAAAAAGTCACACTTTAGTAATATAAGTCACACTCTTAACCGGGCTTCACCGTGAAACTTGTTCACACTATACTTTGCCTTCCAAGAATACCTATCTTCCATAAAAATCTTTCCAAGAAAAACTCTTTTCTTTTTTTTTCTTTACATTTTTGAAAATATTGAGGAAAATTAGGCAACAATATTTTTTCTTTTATTTTAATCACTTTTTCATTAGTGGACCCATGTTGGGTTACTTGATGTATTTTTGTAAGAATTAAGATTGACTTCCCAATGGGCTCAATTTCAATACGGAGCCAATAATATTATCAAAACCCCATTAATATTAATTTATTCCATTATAAAATTAATATCAGACTATCCATCTTAACTCATATTATGATAATATGGCTCCGTTATATTATTTCTCATGCTTAAGATTATTTTGTCCATTAATTAATTAAGCCACTAAAAAGCTTTATATTAATTAATATCTCATTCCTTTGAAGAAAGACAACTCAACATTATTATCCATACCGTAACTTAATCCACACGCATGATTTGGTATGATAAATTTTCGAGCCCACCAAGGACAAATCAAACAAGACTTTTTCTTTGCAACACGCTTTTATGTATTAAATCTTAGCAATTGTCATGTAATTAATAATATTGCCCAAAATACAAAAGTATAGAACCAATTTCTAATTCTAAACCTAACATTGATCAAAGCAATAAATATTAGTTACACACAATCCTATTTGAGTGACATTAATTAAGAAATCAACAACCACCGAGGTCTAATCCTTCATCACATAAGTTTTTAAGAATTTATCCTCTCTATAGGTCCGCTTTCAAGATCAATACACTAGTGTAATCTCTTGGTCAAGTTCAATCTGAGCTTTACACATCAACCTCTACCAATGGAGTGTTCAATTCAATCTAGGTTGTGAAGATGTAATTTATTTACAATGAACCGTTAATGTGGATCTTTGTTATCGTGGTATCACCACATTAACTACAATGCAATATGTACTAATATTAAACGACGGTAATAAATAAATAACATTAATTCATATTTAAAGAACAAAGGATAATAAGATTTATTCTCAAGAAATAAGGATAAATTCACTTTTATTATACAAAATAAAAGATACTTTCACGATAACCCCAACAAGGATAGTTTATTTGACTTAACAATAATAGTTTTTGGCTTAATAGTGATAGTTTTTTTGTTTTAACAATGACAATTTTTTGTGTCTACTGTGATGATTTTTTGGCTTTACAGTAATATTTTTTTTGGCTTAACCATAGGGGGAGCATGAAGATTTAATGTGACAGCAATTTTCTACATATGCATAAATGTATTTAACCCCTTAAGAGATTTCAAGGAGGGGAGAATTAGGAAATGAGTAGAAAAAAATTGAAAATTTATATGTTTATATATAACCCGCTTTGTAATGTATGAGGAGGCTGTGGACCTAAGTTCACATTATGAATCGTTTATAGAAATTTTTGTCTTTAATTATTATGAGTTGTTCCATTCCTATGCTATTCCTTGTTATACTTAATTGTAATTGTAATTTTATTTGAATGTTATATACATAATTTAATTGTAATTCTATTTGAATGTCATGTACATAATTTTTATTTAGTTTTTTTTTTGTTATTTATTGGGCAAATGGTGACTCGAGAATTTATGACCTTACGACATGGATCGGTTTTAACCGCTTCACTTATTTTACTGGCCATAATTTTTTATATAGTTTATGTGAAGTGTGTGATTTTTTTTGAGTAATGAATAACATTATTTAAAATTTGAAGTCGATGTTTTTGTAGCACCTCATACTGTCAATTATGCTCACAGTACACCCTTAGTTTGAGTTTGAATATCATGTGCAAACTTATGATTTGTTTCAGGTCAAATTTTGTTCGATTTTCAGTGACTTGAGGGACAATGAGGTTGAGGCATATACTGTTTTCTTTGTTTTTCCTAGTCCGATAGTTTTTGATAACTCGATATCCCATTTAACGACCGACTAATCCGTGGATCAAAACCCACCTTCCACTAAAGCGGGGCCCACTTCAAGTTCGCCAGAGCTAAGCTCAGATGACCGATTCCATCTCAAGAGTTGATCGCAGACCAGTGGGCTCAACCCAAGACCCAAAGACGAAGATACTCCTAAGCCCCAAGTTTCACAATCACTAGGCTTAACCTCGAGGGTTTTCCTAGTCCGATAGTATGTAGCCTCAATTGTCAGTATACCACCACTATGAGAAACTGTATTTTTGTGGACAGAACGTTGAAGCTCCTGCGATTCTGGTATCCCTTATCAATGTCAAACTTGCTATTTGGTACCTCATGTTATCGATTACACTCGCAATATCCACAATATTACACGAAATGTCATTGGTTTTGAACTCACACATACACACATTACAATTCATCTATTTACTTATGTTTACAAAATTACCCTCAAAATTTTATTAATTACTCTATTTTTTTATTTTGTGTGCCGATCAAATAATACAAGTTAATTCGGCATATGGACGAAGTAATATTTATAAATAGAAAAAAATATATATCAAAAAGAAACCTGATACATGTTTATCGTATAAAATTAATTTTTTTTTAAATTAAAAGACATTATAAATTCAGGAAATAGAAAGAGAAAAATAATAATAAATATAAAGAAGAGTTTCTATGCAAGCACTGCAAGACACCAACATATATTTTTTTTTTCATCAAATGCTCAATTTGGTTATAACCTAAACACTCAATTTGTTTTACACTAAATGTTTCGAACGCTTAAGATAATCAAGTTTCGAATTTTTCATTAAAAACAAATCAGATATTTTAAAATTATACTTAACCTAATGTTTGAATATTTAAGATACTAAATTAAATGTTTTAATAAAAACAAATTGCATATTTTAAAATTACTAAAAGGGTATTGTTCTTACCAAACACAAACTCAGGACTTTAATATTTCGATTTTGAGTCTTGACTATTTTTATTTTTGGAAAAACCATTTTGAGTTTGACTTCAGAGGCCTAACATTTAGGCACATTGACTATTTATTGAATCCAAGATTTTGTTTAACACGTCACGCCAAATAAATTAAGGCAAAAGCAAAGAATAGAAAAATGTTGCACCTGGTAAAAAATAAAATTTGCATGAACTCAAATTCACGTGAAATTCTATTTTTAAATATCACTATTATATACAAAAATTATTACTATTACATATAAAAATATCATCATATGCAAAAAAATTATCACCTTTTAAAAAAATATTTTATATTTAAAAAATACTGCCCTCGATTTTGTTTACACTATTTTTGCTGCCTCAATTCTTACACATTTCCTTAAATAGAATTATTCACTTTATATTTTATCACGTTATTATATAAAATACTAATAAATAACTCTTTCTATCCCAACATTTTATCATTTTTTTAAAAACTCTGAGCACATAGTAATTGTGTAAATAAGATCGAAACTGAGGGAGTAATAATTTTCATGTATAACAATAATAATTTTTATACACAATAACAATATAATTCATGTATAGATATTTTTTTTTTGAATTTAATTCATGTATAGATATTGCTCCAATTAAAATACGTTTATTTTGGCGTGTAAAACTAGTTAAGATCCATATTGTTAAATGAGTCAAATTTTCTTAAATTCAAATCAAATAGATCGATATTTTAAAATGGAAATTAGGGCGATTTACATGAAAGAACCTCCGTCGACAAAAATAGGCCATTCTCTGAGACTGAGACTCTGCCACGCGATAAGACTGTTGGAGGGCATTTCAGTCATTTCGTACCTCCCCGAAAACGCAACACAAAAACCACCCTCATTCCCCGCCTGCGAATACAATTTCCATAAACTACCAAAAAACGACAGAAGACTGCAACTGAATCGGCGAAAAATCTTGTTGGCCTCATCGAAATCTTGGTGGTTGCATTGATTTTCGTTTTCCGATTTTGAATTTTCTTCCATCGGAGCCAAGCTTTGTCAATGGGGCGGCGGAAAAGATTTGGGATGCGACGGAAGTGGCGGGGTCCCACAGCCCGAGATTCCGTCTTCTTTCTCTCACCGTTAACCACTTCTCTCGCTTCCTGAAATGAAGCCTCGCATCTTGTGAGTATGCTGATTTTTTTTCATCATTGTTCGCATTTATGTTGTTTATTGTCACCGTTTTTTTCGTAATTTTTTTCCGTTCTGTTTTTATCTATTTAATTGTGTATAGAGGCTGCTTTTAAATCTGAATATGTCTATATTAACTTTTGAGAAATGGTGTTGGTTCATCATGTTACGCAAATTGAATTGTAGAGATATGTTTTTTTTACGATGAATTTTGGTTATAGGTTGTATTTATCCCTATGAGTATGGGAACCTTGCATCACCGATCTTAGTTATATGTACGTGAGTTGGCTAAAGTTTCACCTAGGTGTTGTACTACTTGTCCAAGATCATTGGGATTTTGAAAATTTAAGGGCAAATCCAGAAAAAGGCTTTGGTTGTTTGGTGAACAGTCCATTTTGTTATGAATGATTTATTTATAGGTTGAAGTGTTGCGTTAAGGATTATTGCTAATCATCTATATGTAACCTATGACTAAGCTGTAGAATTTGCTTCTCCAGTAAATCGTAATATGGAGTGTGGCAAATCTTAAAATATACAGCCCAACCAGATTGCTGATCCGCTCCACATCCTTGAACTGTTTTTTAAGTCCTTATGTTGCAAAACCAAGCATTCTTGAACCTGAATGGAGATGGTTTTCCAGTCACATGAAATTTACTATTTCAGAGAGATATTCTATCCCAACAGCATCAGTACACACCCTAAGAATGTCATTTAATATACCAGACGCTCACTCTTTTTCTGCTATTCAGATTCTGTTTTCCAGTTCTTATCCTATTACCTTACTTTATCTCTTTTTTTTCCCTGAATTATTAAAAATCAGATTATGGATTTCTGAATTTGTTTAAACTGTTAGTACTTTTCGCTGAAATTTGTGGAGTTCTCCCAGTTTGTTAAAATTATTGCTGAAATAATTACAGAAATAGGCAACGGAATTTGTTTAGACTGCTACATAACAGCTAACTTTCTGAGAATTTTTTATATTTTTTTTGGTCAAAATCTTCTAAGATTGTTAATTATTTATCCATTCATACATGTGCCTCAGTTTGATAAAACTCTTGCTTTGTGCACAGTTGCTCTGCAGCATCTTTTGTAATTGTGCCATACTGTGCCTTGACTGAATTATTTACTCTTATAGATTGTAAGAATAATTTTGTCTATTAAATCTTAAGGCATGGTCTTAAGTAATTAAATGCTACTACACATAAAGACATATTCTTATACACATATAAAAAAATTCAAATCTTTATCAACAGAAACTATTCAACCTTTTGTCATGTGTTTTGTATCCATAATGTTATTTCCATTTTCTCTTTAATATGTGGAAACTGGAAACTATTACATTAATTGAATGTTTTAAGCTCCAACATTTCTGCAGCTTGACTTTTTTTGGTGATTTTGATCTTTTTCCCTGTTCAAATACAGCTTCGCTCTGTCATAGTCTTTTTTTTTGCTTTAGAGCATTAATTGCTGCCGTGAATCCACTTTAGTTATCAAGAAGTGTTCATGTTAAGTGTTTATGCTGATTGTTTAGATTCAAGTCAGAAATTCAGAATAAGTTTAGAGAATATGTATATGTGCATTTTGAATTCCATGATTGGCTATCCATTCAATGTTTGCAAACACAAGTACCACACTGTCATTTTTTTTTTGATGTATTCACTGGAAGAGACCTAGATGTCTGTTTTTTTATTTATGTTTATGTGTATATCCTCATCCATACAGTTACTCTACTTTACATAATTTGTGTTATCTGGAAGCAAAAGGTGGTAATTAGTTCTTTCTTTTTACATCTTCTTAGTTTAGCCTTTTGTAGAAACCAGAGTTAGATTTTTTGTAGTGTTATTTGTAATAGTGCTGCTTCCATTTGTTACAGTCTTTTTGTTTAACCTTTACATATGACAGGGGGCTGTTCAAAGACCTATTTAAACAATGGTCAAATTTGAATGAGTCAGATATAACCCTTGATACGGGTATCTGGTGGCATCACAAATTCATGTGAGTTCCTTCTTGTTAAGTTATAGCTGCCTGTTCTACTTTGATGAAGAATGGATGTCACTTTTCCTTTTTAACAGTTCTATTAAATTTAGACTATCTTTCATTTTTTAACAGTACTCAAGGCGCCTGTGAGGGAGAACGATGGGGAGGTTAGAATATGACAGTTAGACTATATGGACCAAATACTGAATACGTGATCAATCGAGAGAGAGAACTTCAGGTACATTACATAGATCTATCTGATGAAATTTCTTAGCTCATCAAACTTGCTATTGGTCATATATATGACTCTTTTGAATGTAATCATACATTCTGTGTTTCTACACTTAAAACCCGCGGGGGAGAGATTAGTTTTTATTTTAATTGATTCTAAATATATTATCAATCCTGTATATACTGTGTTTAGGCTATTCCATACCTCTCAGCTTCAGGATTTGGTGCCAAGTTGCTGGGAGTTTTTGGGAATGGAATGGTGCAATCGCTTTTATTAATGCTTGTACACTTACTTCCATCTGGTGAGTTGGAATATAGCCATCTATTATATATTGGCAATTACCTTCTCCATAATTAATTTTCCATTGACTGTGATATTATTCAGCATTTTAGCCATCTGTAAGATTAAATTAATTCCTTTTCAGATGGTAATGTCTGATTGACAGAAGTCCCCCTGTAATAGTAGTAATTTTTCTGTTATTCCTTTTCAGATTTTCATGATAAAAGTCCAATTATTATTGATGAATGGGTGATCATCAAGTTGTGAAGGCAATAGCAGAAAGTTGTTACTAGCTCCCCAATGTTTATGCGATTCATGTTTTTGTGTATAACCAATCTTACCAGTACATTTTTTTTTTTATTTAAAAATCTATTTCATTTATCCACAACACATATGTTTTAAATAAGCTTAAGTGATTTTATGTGTTTATAATAAAATAACTGCCAAGTTTAATTAGTCTTGCACTCGCAGATATTTCATATTCGATAATATACATTGAAAATGTGTTCCTGCTAAAAGTTTCAAACAGCTTTAGTTAATAATTTTATTCCTAACAAGCACATAAAGATTGCACTACTCCCACTAGTTTCCATTAAAAAAGGCATTATCCTTGTGAGCATTACATACAACTTTTTAACAAGTTAAATTTCATTTTAGTCTCAACTTGAAACAGTTTAAGATGTAAATTGTAGAGGCTTATTATATTATCATCACATGCCCAACTAATGTTTCTATAGCTTATTAGCTGTTTTTAAAATTTTCTTTACAGACATGCGAGAACCAAAGCTTGTTGCAGAAATTGCCAAGCAGCTGCGAAATTTTCATAAGGTGGAAATCCCAGGTCCTAAGGAACCCCAACTATGGAATGACATCTTCAATTTCTTTATGACAGAGGTATTCCATGATAATCTTTTCTCATCATGAAATAGATCTGTTTTTATAATTTTTGCTTAATTTTCTATTGGCCATCTGGCTGTAATTTTTCTCTCAAGTTCTGAGTGAGTTACTGTGCTTTTTGCATTCAGCATCGACCCTGCAGTTTGATGATAGTGAGAAGCAAAAAAGAAGTAGGGAGACTATTTCTTTTGGAGATATCAATAAAGAGATTGCTGAGCTCAAGGTGATCTAGTACCATATGTCTTGCTTTTTATACATTTATGACAATTTTCTTATGAAAAGCATACAGACAGTTAACTTAATATTTGCATATTATCTGCATCACAGAAATTAAAAGAATCATCCTTTTCGTGGTCTGCATGAGTAGTACTCCTCCGCTCCACTTTTAACCATCGCTTTTAGAGAGAAAAATTGTTCCAATATATCTCGCTTTTGGATTTCCAAGAAATGTTAAATATTTTTTTCCAACTTTGCTCTTTTCTTAATTTTTGTGATAGGTTGGATAAATGACAATAAATGATTAATTAATAACCTGTAAGAGGGTATATTAGTCATTTTATATACCGTGATAGAAACCAAAAGCGACTGTCAGGTGTGGAAGGGAGGGAGTAATAACTTTCTTGCTTCATCTGCTATAGTATGGCAGATAAAACACAAATCTGTGTATCTGTGTGTTATATTATTGCTTTGTCTTCCCCTTTTTTATCCTGCTTCTTGTGGAGAAGAAAGAGTTTTCACATTGTTTTCATATAAATTTTTCATTGCTTGAAATGGAACAACACAATGCATTTTGCACATGCAATAAGTGTTTTTTTTTCTCATTACAGACTGTCTCCTTTTCTTAATAGGTCTATTAATTTGCGGTTACTTTATATAGTAAATTCCTGTTTCAAATTCCTTTTGCATCAAGTATTGAACAAGGGAAGAATAAAAGGAACATGAAGAAGCTTAATTTTGTTAGCATTTGACTTTTTCCCTAGCCAATAGTAGCCAAATGTGGGAAAGGCATCTTGTTTTAGGAAAATATGAACATTTTATCATCTCCTTGGCTTTTATTTTGGTAATGAAATTATTTTATCTTTAAGCAGTATCTTTTTGTGCAGGTGATGACAGATCATTTCAATGCTCCAGTTGTATTTTTGTCATAATGATCTGTTTTCTGGGAATTTGATGCTTAATGACAATGAAGGTAAATTCTCATGCATCTTTTTTGCTAATTAAAAATAAACTATTTCTCCCTTCCTCCCCCCCCCACAAGTGTATGTCATATATCCTTTAGTAACTATGTTCCAAGAGATTCCACGGAATTGTACAGTTGATGTGGGTGCAGTACATACTCTGACGAAGAATAGAAGAATGATTTCATTCAATTTTGAGCATTTATACTTGTCAGGTCATAAATTTGGTTTATATATATGATTTCTAATATTTGTTCCAAACATTTTGGTAAATAGATTGTTGTAAATGGAAGTTGGAATCTTGAGGTTGAATAAAAAGGAGCAAGGCGCTATGGTTTGGCATATGATATTTACACTTCTCAATAAAATAATGAAAAACTTCACTTAGTAAATACTGCATAATTTATGGATAATAGAACAATTGTACAGAAGTTGGTGATTAGACGATCTGATGTAAGTGTGATTACTGGAAGCATTCATCTAATATCATGACACCAAGATCTTCAAGTGTCTTGTACACCAGTTGTAATGATGCAATTGTACACAACTAATACTTTTCAGTGAAAAAGACTAATACTGTGCAACTGATATTGTTCAGTGAAAACAACTAATACCCACTCAACTAATACTGTTCAGTGAAAACAACTAATACTGTTCAGTGAAAACAACCATCACCGCTTTAAAATGCAATTTGCTGCACGGTGCACCAGGAAAGTATGCACTTAATTTTTTTCAAGATCTTCAGCAAGTTGAACTGATTCCTTTATTCATTTTTGGAGAAATATGAGTTTGTTTTAATAGCACTTGAATTTCTATCCTTGAAATATCTTCAGGTAAGCTTTATCATCGATTTTGAGTATGGATCCCATAATTACAGAGGTTTCGACATTGGGAATCACTTCAATGAATATGCTGGCTATGATTGTGATTACACCATGTATGTCTTCTTCCTCATTTATGAATTGCATTTTCCTTTTAGAGTGATGACAAGATTAAAACTTTGTTTTGCTGCCTCAGGTACCCA